>OY829915.1:116966318-117143818 GCA_963691935.1 Nephrotoma guestfalica
GTGGCACGATGATTCACTCACTTATCACTTCATTTCTCAGACGAAAATCGCGATTACTACGTCGGATGATTCGTATAATTCACTTTTAGCGTTTAGACGTTGAAAATTCACTTTATCTCTTTAATCAATTTACTTTTACTCGAAAAATTTTCCAGACTGGTCCCTGTTTCGGCGCCAGTTAACGAAATGTGGTTTCGGAGAGTTAAAAAAAATGAATTTTATTAGTCAAATTTTTACGACAATATAATTTCAGGTATAAACTTACTCTAACTCTAAACTAACAATTTATAATATATATATATATATATATATATATATATATATATATATATATATATATATATATATATATATAAATAAATATATATATATATATATATATATATATATATATATATATATATATATATATATATGTATATATATATATATATATATATATATATATATATATATATACAAGTATATATATATATATATATATATATATATATATATATATATGTGGGTTATTCCATTATATTTCAGGGAACCGCCCAAATGACCTTAAATTTAAATTTTTGTTCTTTTTTATTGTTGCTCTGGTAAAAAAAAGAAGGCACGTGTATTTTTATTTTTCATTTTGACATTCGAAATTCCCGTTATTCGATATGTCAGTTTGAACAGCTTTCGCACTTTTAATATTGTGTCTATACCTAAAATGTTGTATTTTCCGTTCTGTAAAATAAATTGTTTTCAATTTTACTACGTTGGAAAGGTGAATATTTATGGTTAACAAATAAATTAAACAAAAAATTCAAAGTACCGTTATTTTCGAAGTTATGGCAAGATGTATGTGCACACGGCTTTTTACCGCTAGAGGACGCAGCTACCCAAATCATAATACTATTTATACAGGGTTTGAAAGGTAGAGGTTCAGCCTTTTAATCAAGCTATAAATCATATTTGCACTGCATCTAATTTGACTGCTATATGACTTTAAAGTTGAAAAAATGCAAAATTTTCGTTGTGAATGTGAAAATTTTTTCGTTGTGAATGTGAATCAAATTTAGGGAAAACGGCGACATATACGAGGGCGGATTGAAAATGAAGCTACCTAAGTAGGAAAACAAAATTTTTTTTTGCCAAAAACCATTTATTTCTCAACATAGTCTCCATTTAGTTCGACACACTTAGTAAGGCGATATTCCAACTTTTTTATACCATCTTATTATTCAGATTTCGGGAACCCCTCAAAATACGCGTTAGTTTCGATAATCACTTCTTCGTCTGAGATGAATCTTTGCCCTGCGAGCCATTTTTTCAAGTTTGGAAACAGGAAAAAGTCACTAGGAGCTAAATCTGGACTATAAGGTAGATGATCAACCAATTCGAAGTGTATTTCACGTAATTTTAGCATTTGTTCGAATTTTAGCATTTGTTTAGTTTTTGTTCGACACTGAGCAAACGTGGCACCCATCTTGCCGATAGCTTTTTCATATGCAAATGTTCATGCAAAATGTTGAACACACGTCCATATGATATGTTTACCATTTCAACAATCTCACGCAACTTGACTCTGCGATCATTCATAACGATATCGAGGATTTTCTTGATATTTTCTTCAGTAACCACCTCTTTTGGCCTTCCTGTTGATGGTATTGTTGCAGTGCTTCTTCTGACGGACTCACCGTAATGTTTATCGAGCTTTTCTTTTGTCTCTTTCGCCGTTTTCCCTTTCAAATAATAGTGTTTAATCACTGCACGAAATTCGTTTTTTTCCATTTTACACAAGAAAAAAACGAAACACAAAAATTGCTTACTTACTTTCTTACTTACTGTCTTACTTTAGAAACACAAAAGTTGCTTACTTCAAACGACTACAACAAATAAACTAATCGATGAATTTGGGTGAAATTTGAACAGCTGACGTTTGACAGATCGCAATTTCTAAAAAACAAAAAAAATTGTGTTTGTGCTGCCATCTAGCGCTAGGTAGTTTAATTTTCAATCCGCCCTCGTATTCTATTCCTAGGAACAACTTTGATCACAATTAAGTAAAGCTTCAAATAAGTCTAAAAGCAAAGCTTTATGTTAAATAATTTGAGCACCAGAGGATGTAAAATTTAAAATTCGCATTTAATTTTCTCTTTTAGTAAAATAAATTAGTAACTTAAATACAATTTTAATGTGTTTTAAGTTTTAAACCTGAAAATCCTATATTTTAAATGAGATTTGGAGAGCATACAACCAGCAAGGGACATCATACGCAAATCGAATGTTCTTCCTAACTTTGTTACCAGAGAATTATTCAGTGGCTAAAAGATACATTTAATACTTCGAAGTATATGGCAGCAATGTCGAAAAATCTCATCAAAGACCACGGACATGGTAGCTTCTCAGGACCTAGATATATATATATATATATATATATATATATATATATATATATATATATATATATATATATATATATATATATATATATATATATATATATATATATATATATATATATATATATATATCTAGACTAGACCTGGAGTCTCTCCTAAAATAATTAGTTTAATAGAGGAATTTTACAGAAGTATGGATATCAGTCGTCAGCTTCCTGGAATCCACGACTTTGTTAGTGTTCCTGATCTTGAAGGAGGTCGCATTAAAAAACAGAAAATGCTAGTTTTATGCAACTTATCCGAGGCATACCAACATTTTTTGGAACAAAATCCAAATCAAAATATTGGATTTTCTAGATTTGCCGAGCTTCGCCCAAAAGAATGCATATTAGCTGGAAAATCAGGAACCCATAATGTGTGTGTGTGTGCATAATTCATCAGAATAACAATTTATTATATCCGGTTATATCAAAAAATTTTAAATTGCCATTCTGCCATTATGAATGAAAAACAGTTATTAAAGAACATATCCTGTGAAAATTTGACGTGGCGTTGTTGTGAAGGTAAGATTATTACAGGTAAGATTATTGTAGTTATATTATGCAATTTGAAAATATTTAAAATTAGTCTAAATGGACGTTACTTATATCTTTGTTTACAGGTAAATGTGGAGAATGTGTGTATATAAATTAATAGAACAACTGAAAGATGCTGCAAAATCTGGAGTAATAGATAAAGTGGCATACAATAATTGGATTTCCGTTCAAAATATATACAAACTGATAAAGATCACGTCTTCAGTTGACGAAATTGCCGATATTTTATCAGAATCTTCAAAATTCGGCCTAGCAGCATTTCGCAAACATGACTACATAACCAAAGAACATCAAAATATCTAAAGTCAGTAAAAAGTAATTTTTCGGAAAATTTTAAATTTGTCTCTCAGAATGAAGTACAAGCAGCACTTTATTTTACACCACAAGCAACATTATTTCCGATAGTAGTCTACTATAAATCAGCAACAGGTTCAATAAGCATACTCTTCTACGCACTAATTTCAGAAGAAGATACGCATGATACTGTAGCACTGTACACTTTCAAACGAAATTTATAAAATTTGTACAAGCAAATGGGGCTGAATATCCAAATCCGACGAAATTATATTATTTTTCTGATGGAGCTGTATCCCAATTCAAAAATAAGAAAAATTGTGTAAACATTAACTATCTCAAGGCGGATTTTGGCGTTGAAGAATTCCAGAAGAATTTTTTAAATGGTATAAATTTAGAAGTAACATCAAGTCCGTGCACTTTGACTATTGTAACGGAATTAAACCTAATTCCGTTATCAACCCATCCCTACAAAATCTACTTCCTCATCGGCATGACATAACGGGTGTTTTTTTAGGAGGTTTGTTTTTCCGATAGATGTCGTTTTATTTTATGACAGTTGTTTTGACAGCTCAAAGTGGCATTTCTACTCAGTATTGTTTGGCAAATCATTATGAATAGGTTAACTCCAGAACAACGTTTTCAAATCGTGGAAATTTATTTTCAAAATCAGTGTTCAATTAAAAATGTTTATAGAGCACTTGTGAACGTGAATTTTATGGTGCACATAATCGTCCGTCAGAGACCACCATAAAGAACGTAATTACCAAATTTCGGTCTACATTCACTCTTTTGAATGCCAAGCCACCGACAAGAATGAGAAGAGTTCGTACAGAAGAAAATATTGCTGTCGTTGAGGCCAGTGTCGAAGAAAACGACAATTTATCGATTCGTCGTCGTGCTCAGCAAATTGGACTTTGTCCATCGACTTTATGTAAAATTTTTCGTAAAGATTTGGGTTTGGTGCCATACAAAATTCAATTGGTGCAAGAATTAAAGCCACACGACCATCGTTTGCGCCGTGAATTCAGTGATTGGTCGTTAAATCAATTGAACGAAGATCCATTTTTTTACCGTAAAATTCTCTTCAGTGATGAGGCGCATTTTTGGTTAAATGGATACGTCAACAAACAAAATTGTCGCATTTGGAGCAAAGATAATCCACACGCCGTTCTAGAATTACCAATGCATCCTGATAAATGTACTGTTTGGTGCGGTCTATGGGCTGGTGGGATCATCGGTCCATATTTCTTTAAAAATGAGGAAGGACGACGCGTTACCGTGAATGGAAATCGATACAGAACCATGTTAAATGAGTTTTTGTTGTCAAATCTTGAAGATATGGATATGAATGAAATGTGGTTTCAACAAGATGGTGCCACTTGCCATACAGCACGTGAAACAATCGACTTATTGAAAGAAACTTTCAACGACAACATTATTTCGAGAAATGGTCCGGTGAATTGGCCTCCGCGTTCGTGCGATTTGACGCCACTCGATTACTTTTTGTGGGGATACGTGAAGTCATTGGTTTATGTGGATAAACCTCAATCGATTGACGCTTTGGAAACCAATATTCAACGTGTCATTGCTGACATACGCCCTCAAATGCTTGAAAAAGTGCTGGAAAATTGGACCTCCAGAATGACATTTGTGAAAAATAGTCGTGGTAGCCATATGCCAGAAATTGTGTTTAAATGTTAAATGCCAAAAAATTATCTACCAAATTAAAAAAATTTTGGTCATTTCATAATTTTATATGTGTTTTATTCAAAAAAAAAAAATCGGCAACCTCTTAAAAAAACACCCTTTAGAAGATGATATCTTCAACTACATCCCATTTATACACTCGACATGCCGGCTTTCTACATTTCTCTTTTGCATTTATTTATAGTGGTATCATATGATTCATTCACCATAGAATTCTTCATATGTGCCACAATTAAGTAAACGCAAATATGTACATGAACGTAATTTGATTACGTTGCCTATGTACCTAACCAATGTATTTGTTTTCTTTTACTAGGTAAATTACAATGACCGATGCAAATATTGAAAAGCATTGTGGTTGTTGTTGTTCGAACTTCCTCAACGGAAGTATTAAAGAAAAAATATTTTCGCGTGGATCGATTCAGCAAAATCGATGTCACGTTGGTGTACAATTTTCGTTGGAATTTTTGTGATGAGATCGCAAAAAGTTTCCTACGAAACTCAAAAAGAGGTACAACATTTTTTCTTTATTTGGGACAGTCAGTTTTTAGCAAGACCAACGTGTGGTCGTTTTCTTGTTTTTTTAAATAAGTTTTTTGTGATTTGGTGTGAAATATTTTTTTTTTGGATTTTTGATAAGTTTTTTCTTTTAGGGTTAAAGATTTAGATTTTTATATAGTTCCTAAGTGTTTTAATTTTTTTTTGTATTTTGTTTTGCTGTTAATAAAGTAGTGCCCGCCTGTTTAAATTAACCGCGACCGTTTTTTTAGTGTTGTTTTGGTTTTCGGTGATTGTGTTTTTTTCTGCGTGCAGATTTTATTTGCTAGTGGTACTGGTAAGTTAAGCAGAGTGGAAGGCGTTTACTAATAACTAAATAATAATAGTGAGGTTGCTACCGACAGAAGGTAATAAGAAATTGTTGACGCCAAGCGGCTCTTTTTGTTACCAACCTAGATAGCATCTCACTATTAACCCCTCTTACTAACATTATTTTTTTTTAATTAGGGCCTATGAGCCAGATAGTTTTAATTAGATTAGGTAGATTAGGGTAAAATGTTTAGATAAACATTTTACGGAATATATCCGCGGTCAGTTCTGCCCAAGCGATGGGCTGATAAGCTAACCGACTACTTCGGAGTCCGATACCTCAATTCCTACCTTCCCCAGTCTCCTTTTTGTTATCTGGATTTAATGCGGTAATCTAGGCCACATTTTGCGGTACCCCTAAACCCACACCGATCCCTCTACCCGACTGAGCTGCGGGAATCAATGCAGCGTGGGGTACAGAACAGAGAGTGGCAAATCTGTGAAACTGATTTGACATTAGCGGTAGCTATAGTTCTAACCCGTTTCACTAAGTATCTAAATTAGAATACACATCAACTAAAAAGTTACTAAATAAGAGATTTCGTAATATTAGCACAGTTAAAAATACTAGACACATTTTTCAGGTAACGCCAAATGCCGATTTAAACTTTATTAATACTAAAATGTTTTCCAATTCAATAGTTGTAAATAAAAGTTGTTTATGAGGAACAATTCTTTCTGTAATATTTAAATATGTTTGTGATTGTGATGATGATTTGTGCTTGTTGACTCATTTCAAGTATTGTATTATTGTATTTTAAAATCATAAAATTAATGCAGGACCGAGAAATTCTCTTTTCTTCTAACTTTAAACAAACTCGTAATGTATAATAAAACTGAACAAAAAAATAAAGTTTTAATATTTAAAATCCACTGGTGCTCAAATTATATAACATAAAGTTTTGCTTTATGTTACATAATTGAATGTGAATTTGATTCACATTCACAACGAAAAAAAAAAATTAAAATTTTGTAATTTTTCAACTTTAAAGTCATGTAGCAGCCAAACTAGATGCAGTACCAATATGATTTATGGCTTGTTTAAATGGCTGAACCTCTACCTTTCAAACCTTGTATAAATAGTATTACGATTTTGGTAGCTGCGCCCTCTAGCGGTAAAAAACCGTGTGCACATATATCTTGCCATAACTTCGAAAATAACGGTACTTTCACATTTCTTTTATTTATTTGTTAACCATAAATATTCACCTTTCCAACGTAGTAAAAACGAAAACAATTTCTTTTACAGAACGGAAAAGACAACATTTTATGTATAGACACAATATTAAAAGTGCGAAAGCTGTTCAAACTGACGTATCGAATAACGGGAATTTCGAATGTCAATATAAAAAATAAAAATACACGTGTCTTCTTTTTTTATCAGAGCAACAATAATAAAGAACAAAAATTTAAATTTAAGAAGGTCATTTCAGGGTGGCTGAGACCAAGTGTTACCAAATGAAAACGCTGTAATTTTTTTAATTTTGATTATTTTTTATTGAAATTTCGTGGAATATGTTGAAAACATATTACATTTTATGAAAAACATGTTACTGCTCGATATGACCTCCTTTGGCTCTGATTATTTGATTCAGTCTTCCATAGAAAGCATTGCATGCTGACCGAACGTGAGCTTGCGGAATTTTATTCCATTCTCGAACAAGAGCTGACTTCAATGCATCAATATTTTCGTATTTTTTAGTGGAAACCTTACTCTCTAAAATGGACCATATGGAGATATCCATGGGATTCAAGTCTGGTGAATATGGTGGCCATTCTTTCGACGAAATCAGCCGCGGACCCAATTTTGTAAAAATTGCTGTGTCGCTCGAGCTTTCTGTGACGGTGCCGAGCTCTGTTGGAATGTCCAACGATTCGTACCAAAGTGTTTACGTGCCCAAGGTAGCAAAGCATCGTTTAGGATTTTTTGGCGGTACACCTCTTGATTTACCTTGACTCCATGTTCGATGAAAACCAGAGGAGTGCGTCCATCTGCAGTCACTGCAGCCCAAACCATAACATAAGATGGTGATTGCTTGCGCATGGCAACTCTTGGGTCCAAATTATCGTTGGACTTGTGCTCTAACCAAACACGATCATTTTGTTTATTCACATACTGTTGAATGGTGAAGATTTTCTCATCAGAAAAGACAATTATTGGAATCTCATCACGTTCGGCCAAGACCTTCAATGCTCGTGTTCTTTCAAGCCTAGTTCTTTCAAACTTTTTTTTGTGCCTCCGTAAGATCTTGAACTTTTTGTATCTTGTAGGTCTTGTAGGTTTGCATCTTGTACATCAAGTGTAGTTGATTTTTCAATATGGTTTGAATGCTGTATCGTGAAACATGTAGACGTGCGGCTAATTGATTGGCACTTTGACGAGGATTTCGTTGGATTCGTTTCTTCACATTTCGTATCATTTCTTTTGATGTTGCTGTCTTTTTAGGACCGCCTCTGTTGCGTTTAGCGATGCTACCAGTTTCGTTGTATCGAGTTATGGTTCGATACACAAACATTTTATTCAAATTCAAATGCTGGAGCTGACGAACTATTGCTGTTTGTGAATTTCCACCCAAATACAGTGCAATTACACTATTACGTTTGAATATATTAATTTAGATAATTTAGAACAATTATTTGTTTATCACATGTGAACAACTAACCAAACTTCAATCTGTCAAAAAATTGACACGCGAAAATGACAACTACACAAATGACAGCAGAGTGCAGTCAGTAACATTTGGTCTCAGCCACCCTGGCTTATATATATACATATATATATGTATATATATATATATATATATATATATATATATATATATATATATATATATATATATTTATATATATATATATATATATATATATATATATATAATACTGTGGGCAAAATATGGTAAGACTTTGTTCATAATTTTAAAATTCTTTATTTATTTCTCCCCTTTCTATATTTCGTCCCCATCAAAGTAATCGCCCCGGCCTCTATACACTTGTACCAACGTTTTTCGATTCACGTTTAATGTCTTCAACTGACTCAAAACGGTTTCCCCGGAGCGGTTGTTTGAGTTTGCTGAACAGCCAGAAGTCACACGGAGCTAAATCAGGTGAATACGGTAGTTGCGGAACGATATGGGTGGATTTTTTGGCAAAATCACGTAAACCACGTTTCATTACGAATAGCTTCGCGCAAATGACGCATAACCACCACACCTCGATAATCAAAGAAAACTGTCAACATCACCTTGATTTTTGACTTGTTTTGACGTGGTTTTTTCGGCTTCGGCTCACCTTTGGCACGATATCCGGCCGTCTGATCGTCTGTTTCCGGGTCGTAAGCATATATCCAAGACTCATCGCCAGTTATAATACGTTTCATGACATCCTTGTAGTCAGAAAGCATTGTTTCACAGACGTCAACGCGACGCTGTTTTTCCAAAAAATTAAGTGATTTTGGAACCAATCGTGCTTTCACTTTTCTTAGGCCTATCTAATATCCTTCCGATATTTCAACGATGTATGGTCTCTGACTGTTAATCGTCGATTCTCGAGCACCAATTCCTTGATTTTATTTGTTGCTCATCAGTTGATGTTGATGGCCGTCCTAGACGTGGTTCGTCGTCAACACGTTCTCGACCCTCTTTGAACAATTTGTACCAATTAAAAACACTTGTTCTCGACATAGAATTATCACCGAAGCACGACACCTTTTGCAACATTCTGAACGTTTCGGCACCACAAAATTGATTCCGCACACAAAATTTAATGGAACTTCTTTGTTGAATAATCTCACTCATTGTAAAAATCGCCGAATGCACTTTTTGTACTTCAGAGAGACAAGCGTATACTAAACACTAATGATTATTTTGATGTGACATTTGGCACAGATGTCACTGACAGTCATACCAAAATAGAAAAAAAAATATTTCGACGAATGGTTTTCCGCGCGAAATTTAAATTACTACTTTCTTACTACTTTTTGCCAACAATAGTATATATATACTAATACTAATACTAATACTAATAGTTGGATAGGCTTGAGGCTTGAGGCTATCCGGATATGTAGTATTAATTATGTCTAGAAAGATCTAAGAATCTTATAAATTTGCATGAAGCGGGAACAACCTTATTTGCAATGCCATCGTGTAACTAAAATTTTACTAGAAGAGCCAGCCATATTATATTCTAATCATATATACCAATTTGGATAGT
Organism: Nephrotoma guestfalica; assembly: GCA_963691935.1. Classification (NCBI taxonomy): domain Eukaryota; kingdom Metazoa; phylum Arthropoda; class Insecta; order Diptera; family Tipulidae; genus Nephrotoma; species Nephrotoma guestfalica. Next base: position 116,976,370 of record OY829915.1, read on the forward strand.
GGTTACATTTAGGCAACAATTCAATCTAAATGGCAGAATGACATTTTAAATGCTAAATTCAAAATTATTCTAGGTAAAAAGTCAAGTATATATACTTTCTTTAGTACACATCTCAGTAGATATATTCCATATTTCTCTGCAAAACCATAATTTCGACAATCATTTTGTAAAAAGGGTAATAATGTTTTCCGTAGAATTGAAAAATTGTATTTTACCACCAAAATAAATTTAAAATTTAATAATAAATCCATTAGTTTTGTTATTGATTTTGATTGAGTATGCACGTACGAGTACATTTCAAATACGATGTGAGTTTTACTTGAGTTAAATACATGTCGATTCGTTGACCCAATTTTCCTTTATAGAGCAGAAAATAATCACATCTGCTTGTATATATGTCGCAAGTGCTTTTCTACGTGTGCCTATTATCGTATACACAAGCTACAGAAATGAATGTCGTAATAATTATATTCATATATTTTGAACAGATAAGCAAACGACAAAAAGTTATAATTGTAAATGTGTGTATGTATGTGCTTTAAAGAGTTAGAAAAACCTTAAGACGTTAAGATATTCCATACACAATATCTCGTAAAATCCAAAGAAAAGCAAAGTGGAAAAGTAACAGAAGCAAGGAATAAAAAATAAAAATACAAAAAAAAATAAACTGTAAAGTGTTAGGTCGATAAATTTAAGTGCTTAAACAGAGATTTTGAAGGATTAGATGAACATTTTTTCCTTGAATTTTCCTGTGCACACATAATACAAGGGTTCTAATATTGGAAAATGAAATTTTATTTTTTTATGCCGAATATTACAGTTTTACCATAAAAAGATGTATAAATCCGTATTATAATATATATACGAGTACGTACGATGATATACCAAACAAAAAAGGTATCACAGATTAAGCTGAAATGAAAATATCAAAAAAAATGTTTGGTTAGGATATTAAATAAAAATCGATTTTGGCAATTTTTGTAGTTTTTCAGCAAGAGTTACGGTACGTCTACCAAACCGAAGCGTTAGGCTGTTACCCCAATTAACAAGACACGCGTTTCCCTTATTCTTATTTGTACGATTACTTGTTATTATGGTTATAAATTTGGCACCAATTAGAGGGACCAACAATAATGTTGTTAGGATAAATCAAAACAATAAATTGGAATGTCAGCAACATGTTTCTTTTATATACCGTATCTTTAATTGTCTTGCCCAAATAACAATTTCGTTTTCATCTTGTATTGTATTTCGTCTCATATCTGTCATCTTATTTTATTTTTATTCTTATTTATTTTTTGTAAAGATTCTGGGAATGTCATTCAATTATTTTCTAACGTTATGCCTAACGTAAAGGCAATCGGCCTGTGCACGGTATTTATACACAAGAGGAAAAGACAACAGATAACCGTTTTGTGTACTTGGACCACAAAATGAATAATGACTTTTCCCCAAATTAATTGAAAAAGCTGAATTTCGTGCCTTTAAATGAACATTGAACATATAATAATACACGAGTTCAAAAATTCATTAAACCCTATCCGACTCCTTGGAAAACACTTTCTCCCAATATCTTGATTGTCGCCAAAGCCTAATTTAATTCCAACTTTTTATCTTTTGTGATCTTCAGCGGGAACCACTACAATGCTTTCAGGAACCATATGTATGTGGGGCCCTCATCATATACAAACGGCACTATAAATAGTTAAGGATTATTAACGTAGAAGTTTATTTTATTATTTTTGTTCATCCATTGTATTCATTTTTATTTTTCGAATTCCCGTTCGTGTTTCCAGGTTGTAGGGTGCATTGCGTATTCGTGGTAGGTGGTTCGATGGTTATCATTTTAATGTCATTCGATGGTTGCCATTTTTTTATCAACTAAGAATTTTACTTCTTACGTAACTCTACCGAAGCCATTCAGAGCCACTTATGTAAAATGGCTCGCATTTTGATATTTTTACGGGGTTATTCATTAAGAATTAACCCAAACGTTTGTGTCTTTTATATGCTAATGCTAGACAGAAAAAGAGAAAACTAACTACAATATTCACCTCGTCGTCTCTACTGCTTCTACAGAAGTCATTAGATTCGAGTCTCGTAAGAGTCCCAACGACCGTTCTTAAGTTTCGCCTTCGCCGGGAATTTATCGTGTTTCAGCGCCCTCGTTCCAAACGCTGAACTCCCCTTTCTTGGCTGTCTAGCTTGCACTTGGAGGTTTATACCGTACCTAGCGAGTTTGTCTGCTCCGCTGACCCGACACCAAAATTATCTGGTTACTGAAATGTAGCCCATCTCATTGAGAGGCGAGTCGTAACTCAGCGCCATCCTAGATGTCAAAAAAACTGATTCCAGCGATTTGATTGCTGCCTGGCTCAACCAAATCAGGATCTCCTCTATCGCTATCACCTCAGCTTGGTATATGCTGCATTATCCAGGGAGACAAGTTATGAGTCTTACATATAATTTACTATAGATGATTCAAGTTCCTACTTTGTCGTCTGGCTTGGAGCCGTCAGTGAAAATTTTTACCACTCTTCCAGAGCTCTTCAGTATGGCAAGCTTTCTAAAACCGGTTATCGAAGCATAAAGAAAGAATACGTAGTGTAATCAAGTTCGCTATTTCGACCTTTAGCGAAGCCTTAATCGTCGAATGGTCGCGAGTTTAAGCGCGTTTCGATCTGGCATAGCAGTGTCACCAAAATGCGGCGAAGCCGGAGGAATGAAGTTCCTGGTGGTATCATCGTGATCCAATAACGCAGCGATCTCAGGATTTACGTCTCTCGTGCTATGCTAATGCAAGTATGCCAATTTACAATTAGCTTCGACGAAATAGGATACATAATCACTGTACAGTGTACATAGGAATTCGATTTTGCCTCTTCGCGCGTTAAACCTTTTGAACGATGACTGCATTTGTGGTGAGCTCGGCACCAGTGCTTTCATAGACGAAACTGCAGATGTTACCTTTGTCAATGTACCACCGCGGCCTTTCTGTAGTTTGATGGGTATTAAGTCTGCATAATATATGTTACTGGGTGCAGCAATGGTCTCTAATCAGTAACACAATGCGATGGAAGATTATGGCCATCACTTGCTGGCACGCTAAAATCAACTGTGGTTCACTCTCTTTGTAAGATGCGCTGGTGAAATAAGTAAATTAATAAGCTGGTTAGTTTTGGGAAGGATAATCAGATGTTTCCTTGTGTATAAAAAATTAGATTCGTGGAGCCGCTCTCCGATCCTTAGTATATCATCAATGATTCAGAGATCGAAGTGGGCTCTTGCTTAATAGATCTTATCTGGGACATCTTCATCTCTCGTCAGCGAAATAAGTTTTCTTGAACCAGCTTAACCCAGAACCCGAATGGCCAATTGAGCTTGGGTACGATAATAAGGAATATCAACTACATCATCAATTCCAAAATTGTTAGAATTAGTTTTATGCAACAACTTTAAATTCACAATTGCACGTCATATATCAATAAACCGCATGGGTTTATGCCTGGCCGATCCACATCAACTAATCTGGTTGAATTCACCAGTAAAATAATTTTACAGTTTATTGGCATTTGGGTTTTCCACTCGATTACATAAAGTAGTTTAAGTCTTATCTATCAAACCGGTGACAATTTGTAATAATGGGGAATGAGAAATCAAACGTTATTAAAGTTACGTCTGGTGTTCCCCAAGGATCTCACATCGGGCCGTGGATATTTATTGTTTTTATAGATCAAATAACCGAGATAATCAAAAACTCAAACGTGCTCATATTTGCTGATGACGTGAAATTTTTCGAACTGTTAATGGAATGCTAGATACGAAGAAACTTTAAGAGGACATTGATAGTTTAAGTGAGTGGTGTGATCGAAACTCGCTTTACTTAAATATTAAGAAATGCAAAATCATTTAGAGCTAATGCCATGTTTGGATTTGTTAAAAGGTGGACAGGTGAATTTAAAGATAGTCAAACCTTATCGTCGACGACCTATTTGACTTTAATTTATCAAAGGACAAGTTCAAAAATATCATTAAGAATTATTTTAAAAATTTTTAATTGTTAAATCAAAACTTGATTTATATTTTTGTGTTTTAAAGTTCTTTATTTGATTTTTTAATATTTTTGTTTTAAATTAAATTCTGAAATCATACATGTAAATCACAGAACAGATTTCTTTAAATAAATAAATAATGAAGCCTTTCGAGTGCATTGTTATGTCGACACCGCAAAAAGCATCCGCAGAAAGCCGTGATACGATGAAGTTTTCCGTCACATTTTTTGACTGCATTGCGACCATAAATTTTATTTTTCGTTCGTCAATGTTAGTGTAGGCCTCGCTAATTCTTTAGCGTAGCCACTGACTTTGATCTTATAGTAGCCAAACAGAATCTGACCACAACAGCGGATGACTTTATGCGAGACGCACAATCAGCGGGGTTGTGCTTTTAGCCAACCAAGCACTACTTGCGAGTCAGTTCATGAGAGATACACACCCGAGCGGATAATTTTGGAGGCCTGCGACAGTATTGTTCGTTTGGTTGGTGCCCGAACATCCGATGATGAGCTGATATTAAATCTGAAACAATTGGCCGTAGGAAACTAATGTAGTCAAAGTGTTTTAACTGAATCGTCCCAATTCCATTCAAGGTGACCCTGATGTACGCGAAATTCGATTGGTATTCCATTGAGAAACAGTTGCTTAGAGTAACAGAATTGCTTGATATTATACACATCTACAACACTTCTAAGTATATGATATTCGGAAAAAACATAAAAGTTTTGGTACCATTGCGGCTCTATTAGGCGATGAAAATTACATTATGATGTGACCGATTGGTGGTGGCTTTTTGCAAAATTATAGGTAGTTACTTAAAAATTTGCAAAAAACAAAATCCTTTGGTTGGCCGACCCATCTTCCATGCCAGTATAGGCTGGCATGGAGCAATGCAATGTGCAGATGGTGACAAAATCGGACCTATATCCGTAGGTCCTCGATTTGGCAGGAAACTGTGGAAGGTAAGGACGTAAATAAGCGAACTGCGAAAGAGTTAGAAGTGCTTCGGCCCCAGAAAAGATTGCAAAGATTAAAAAAAAAAAATAAATCAAAACACATTGATAATTTTTTATAATATTAGTTCACCTTGAATACCAAAGATGGCAATTTGGCCTTTACAGTTCTTATGGATCAAAATTATTCGGATATTTAAAAAAAGATACTTTTTTTTCATTATTTACTCATTTATTTAATTTATGATCATTATTTGGTGAGTTCTAATGAAAGTAAAATTACAATAAATGTCAAAATGTCCTCCGGTTATATATAAAAAGGGTTATTTGCATTTTATTTGCGGGTTGTACGAATAATACTAAGAGGCACTGTACTTATATAATATACATACAAACATGTGTTTCGATACATTTTGATGTATGTAGATATTTTGTATATGTATACTGTATGTAAATTAGGAGTAGTTTGAATGTATTATAACTATATATTTGTGATAAACACAAGAATGAATGAAATTTACTATGTGTTGTTGTTGGCTTAGTGATTTAGAATAATAATAGGCAATAAGTCCATTTATCAAAATTATCATGCGAGAATTGATTTTATTTTGTTTACCTTGAATTTACATCTCGTAAATCGCGGAACATAATTTTATACGGGCAGCTGATCGTTTGTTGTTTAAAATTACAAAACAAGCTCATATTTTTCTATAGATTCAAGATGTATACTAGGGGGCTAATTATGTAAGCATAATGAGTACGACTCACGACTTTCGACTCAAACTAATGTTGACAACTTTTCAAAAAACCATTGCGACCGGCTTGGGCCTCGCATTTATAACCGACAACCCAAAATGCTTTAAATAAAAAAGACTTCTGACGATATTTGTCGTGTCGTAAGTAAAAGTCGTAATGCTTACACAATCCACAATCCCCAGATTCCAGATTCATAGTCGAGTGTAGTTGAGTGCACAAGAGGATCAAATTTTATATCCCTAATAAAATATAATAACATCATATCATAATATGATTGCTCCAGTATATTTTATAGAACTATAACAAATTTTCTAACTACTTCTGAGTACTAGACATCTGAAACCGGGTCAATTTTATAATTATTATAAACATGTTCTGTCCCTATATCTGGTTATTTTTAAAACCGTTAGTCTTGGTCGCACACTCTAAATAATGGTGAATTAATAATAATGATGGCTTCTTAATTTGCAACTTTAGTTCTCCGGAACTTACCAATAAACCTTCAATCCTAGTGTGCCGTCGACACAAGTCCCATTTATAGAGAAAATCAAACAATCATCCATCAAATTCATATTGGAACAATTTGAAGCCAGTTGAAACCAGTTCTGAAATATTGTGGCCACATTATCTACGTTTCAAGTGTACAATCAAGATCCTTTGCTTCTCATTGTTTTTGGCGACGTTGGCGTGTATATGATTGATCCGATAAAGGTGCAATTCCCCGCTAAATTATCATATGGCATAACAGAATTCTCATTTTATGCTGATCGTCAACCGTCCATAAAATGAAGAGACCAACCGTCAAAAAGCGGTAACCAACTCGGAAAAAAGGTCGAGTACGAACACTAAGTAGAGTCATTATTGAGAACCTTGTCTACGGCAAATCAACATCAAGCAACATTATATATTCAAAAATCACTTATCGAAATACACCATTTTCAGCAATTACCAGATTACTATCAGTGAATAAAAGAGGTCTCAAAAGACGTATTTATATTTTAACTTGTTTTACCGCAAAAAAACATAAAATTCGTAAAGAAGGACAAATTAATATTTTTTGAAAAAGATAGAAATAATTTTTTTTAATACAAATACAATATGTAACCAACTACTTGTGCTTGTTTTAACAGCTCCTAGTACTCGCATTCCAGAAAATGTTTGATCAAATCCTTAAATTATAGTAATTTACCCAGTTCTTCATTGAGGTCACCTTGGGACAAATAGGAATTTTAATGGTTTTAAATTTAAAATGTTAACAAAGAGCGTGGCTAAGAACCGGCTCTTCTGACAAAATTAAAATTGAATGGCACTATTGCCTACTATTAGCAAACGGTTAACGGACACCTACTATTAAGAAACGGTGCAGCAATGAGAGGCTAATTGTTAATAAATATTTATTGCTATAAAATTAGTAATATACAGGTAAATCAAGCACAGTCGTCTTGACAGACAAAAGATGTAAACTTCAGGATAGTTCTTGTATAAAGAGTCGAATCAGTCCGTATTTCTATAAAAATTTGGTTCGTATGAACAGACTCATAGTGAAATATGGTGTAATCAGGGCTTTGTAGATTGTTTGTAGTTTAGTTTTTGACGAAACATTAAAAGTTTTAATGACAGTGTGTAATTCGGTTATGTAATTTTACCATGCGATGATTCTTGCGCTATACAGAGATTATATTTTGTTCATGTATCATCGACCCTAAGTAATCGAACTTTCCTTCTCACTTACCATACGATTGCTCTCTAGTAACTGACATTTTTTTGCTCACAACGCTATGTGAACCACATTTTTTGGACGGTTTATCGAAAACGAACTGACTTGATTTATAATATAAGGAGCTGCGCTGCGCTATGTTCTGTCGGATGATATTCTCTAATGACACGATTAAAAATGTTTTAACAATTTGGTTTCATTGCCGGACATTGTAACCGTATGTTATTTTTGAGGCATCCAAAAATTTGCCTTATCGATTACATATTACATTATTTTGCAGCAATTTTTTAATATTTTTCGCAAAGAATGCCGTTTAAATTGGATGAATAATTAGAATCACACACACCCCTTAAAAAAGTATATCCAAAGATTAAAAACCAATTAAGCCAAAGAGATAATAGAAGGGAACAGTTTGGATATTTTGGAATTTCGCTCCTTATACGAATGGAATTTTACATTTATAGTGGGGTATGGGGTTCACTAAACGTTTGTTAATAAATACATAAGGAAATTCATAACATTAGACAAGATACATTGAAATTAGCTGAGACATCGTCGAGTTTCGTTCAGCCTGACCAACCTAAATTATTTAAGTACATTATGTTTAGTTTAAGATGGGCTTATAATCCCACCATAAAACTGAATTTAATCAAAATTGGTTCAGGCATTTTCAAATTCCATTCCACATTATGAGCTTGTACGTTCCAACTAGGTTTATTAAATAGACCGATTAAATTGTACTATCTACCGTGGAATAGCTTTGTTAAACACTGGAGCGCATCTTAGCCACGAGTACCAAACCAATGTATATGGAATTTATTGAAACATATGGACAGACAACCAAATCTTATTCAAAAACTGTCAATAGGCGTGCGACTGCATCTAATATTTATGTGCAAATTAATGAAGACTCTTAATTCAAGGTATACAGCAAAGATAAACTTTCGGTGACCTTTAAAATTACATCATCCTGTAGGTCAAATACTTTTTAATTTATTCTTATAATATTCCATACGTCTGCTTAACATATGTTAGTGCAGCCGATATTTGCATATGTTAACGATATCTGGGTTTTAAGTCGCAATGTTGTGTCTTGAAACAAATCATCCTGCCATTATAATTTCCGCTCATCAGATCGACATACAAAAGAACCAAACGAAAACCATTTATATGGTTACCGCAAGAAGAATGAAATGTTAAGAATTTATTTGGGGAGACACGCGACACGAGAAGGTAAAAGGCTTTAAAAACGGTTTAAAACTTTTATTTTATTTTAGTTTCCGATTAAGTATCAATCATATATCAACACCTTCCCTCACTTTGGAAATTTTCCATACATCGTCCTGGTCAACAACGACCCCGCTTTTTTTACTAACAACTGAACCAGTTTCAAAAAAATGTATTTAGTAATTGCTAACTGTAGCAAAAATGCACCGGAATTTTTAGTATTATTTTCTGGTTTTCAAGTATTTTAAATTGAAACGGTCGTCTAGGCAGTCAAGTATTTTAAATTGAAACGTTTATCTAGCCTCCTTAATCCAGCTCATAAGCTATTTCAACTAGCTCATGTCCTACCCTGGAAGCAATTAGAGCATGATCTCGATAGTCAATTCCAAGATGGTCCTGGACAACCCTCTTTACTGATACGTTTAGTCAATACGTTTAGTCACTCCTCATGTTGAGCTATATGTGTGGCCTTTCTGACATACAGGTAGTCGCCTAGTGGATAGATAGATCTTGCTGGCAATATTTTTGTAGTTATGAATACTTTCAGTGGGGCCTTCTCTATGATCCTAGCTCAATAACAAGTTGGCGTAAGAGTTTAGGTGAGGGAGGGCTTAATAAAATGGTCCGAAGATTAAAGTTAGTTTCATTATAACGCGCCATTCACTTTTACACATTTATTAAGGCATTCTAAAATTAATATCTGAACATTGCATTGGTTAGATTAGTGGTCGCTATTAGTTGCGAGTGGTTGATCTAAGCGAGATCTAAGCTCATTCGATTATGGTTTCTCTCATCTCCTTGTTGTAAATTATAAAACATGAATTAATATCGTTGAGGATGCCAAATTCCTTCATGGAATGTACCAACAACAGTCAAAACATAAATTTTTTTTGGAAAAAGTACAATATCAGTTTGAAATGTTTTACTAAGCGGACTGTATAATTTGTGAAATTTACCAGACTTCCAGTCTACACCAAAAGTTTAAAAACAGAAACAAAAGAAATTTTTGATGACCAGTAGATATTATATATGGTATGTACAAATAATGGGTCATTCGCGGAAAATAAGCAATACAGATTTATTGTCCTCATCGGGGATACGATACGATCACAATCTTTAGATATCTGTCTTTAGATATTTGGGTGATTTAAGGTTATGTGCGTTTTCACCTGAAATATTAATAATTTAAGGCATTCCGTTAAATCCAGCTCAATGGCATCCGTTCTTGAGTTGAGGTGACCATCCCGTACTACAAGATCATTTTATAAAAAATTCATATTTCATTTAGATTGTAATAAAAAAAACAACAAAAAGCGCACCACGCTAAATAACTCGTTTTAAAAGATCTAAGCGACGCCGATCTCTTAATATCTAATGGAATAGAATTCCAAACAGAAATACCTCTAACAGAAAACGAGGTATTTAGAGACCTACACAAGTTTATAGGGGGAAGAAAACGTAAATTTGAAGAATAAGACCTACTGAACAATAACCTATTAAATAAATAGGGAGGTTGCTTAGTCCTGAGAAGCTTAAAAATAAAAAGACAAACGCGAAGTTCATAAAAATCAACTAAATTACAACCCAGAATCAAATTCAAAAAGGGAGAAATGTGATCATATTTCCTAATACTAAAAACGAAACGAGTACAAGCATTGAAACATCTTTGGAGAACATTCATACTCTCCTGAAGCATACCAAACAAAACAACATCCCCAAATAGAAAATGTGGAAGAAGGTGCGAGAGGAACATACGTTTTTTAAAATTACTATCAGAAAACCCAACAACTTTATACAAACAACTAAGCATTCCAAAAATCGTTTTGCTAACCTTAATCAAATGATCATCCCAAGTAAGAGTTTTATTGAAAATTAACCATAAATTTCCAACTGTATTAGAGAATGGAATTAAAGAATCACCGAGAAAAATTCCAGGGAAAGAGGAAGTATCTATAGATTTTTTATAAATTACAATAGGCTGAGATTTATTAGCATTAAGAGCGAGCCGGTTAAATAGTGACCAATTATAAATTCTTACTAAATCTTCATTAATAAGAGAAATATTAGAGTTAATGGAATCATTATCTAAGCGAATACTCCTATAAATTTGTACATCATCAGCAAAAATATGAAAAGAAGAATGGCGAATCGAACATGCAACGTCATTAATGTACATTGAGAATAGTAAAGGACCAAGAACCGACCTCTGAGGAACGCCAGAAGAGACAGGTAAGACGTCAGAAAACGAATTGTGAAAAAAGACTGCCTGAACGCGACCCGAAATATGATATGATATATCATATGATAGAGACGTACAGGCCAGCCTTAACGGCGATCCTAGGTATGTAACCATAATCCTGAAATATCAACAATCAAATGACTGATTATATCTGAATGCGAATAATATTTCAGCATCATGCGGGCCCAGGCCCTGCCTGCATCCTTAACAGATGAGGTTGATTAGGAAAGGATGTTAGTCGCAGAAACAACTAGGGCGAAATCGCAGCAAAGTCATTTTCTAACTACTTAAATATATTAAAATGTTAGTCTCAATTATATTCACACTCTAGATTAGATTTTGTTAGTTTATTAATTTGGGTTAGTTGTGGTGGAGGTACAGGATACTAATATTCATCCGAATACATTGGCATCAGTCATAATAGACTGGTTAGGTTATTTAATTCACATCTACGAGTCATCTCATCATATACTGCTTGTGACCTTATTGTTTCTTATACATATGATGACCTAAATATTCCGTTGATATTGTAAAAAAAATTTTAATTCGGTATTGTCGTTCAGCTACCTATATTTAAATTCATCCAACTAAAAGCAGGGTTGATTTATATCTAACATTCACACTACTTCGCTAAAACATAACCTGAATTCAACCAGAAAGATCGTCGAAAAACAACATTCCATAGCAAAAAGTCTTTGGATCGTTAACATATTTGATTGTATTAGTTTATGCTCAAAGCGTAAGTAATTAAATAGACCCCCTGATCAAGAATGTTGCAATCACAATCTTTCCTGACCTTCTGGTATGTTCAAAAATTTTTTTTTTAATAATAATAAAAATGAATTGAATTGTATTTGTCGACAACTTTATTGTTTTAAGTCAGGACTTTCGACAAAATTTCAATTTATAGAGTTGTTTAAAGTAAGGAATAAAAAAATATTAAAATATTAAAATAACTATAAATAAAAACAATCAATTATTTGTTTGATTGATTGATCAGAATGCACGGCCAAGACCAAGCAGAGATTTCGGATACGCCGGGCCCACCGTACACCCTCCCTTCACATAACTAGATGAAGGGAAAGGAAAGGCGACCAGACATGACAGACTCGACCCGGTTACAGACACCCAAGCAGTCTACAGTTAGTAAAGCACAAGATGGCACAATAACTCCGCCCTCTGGATACAAACAATCAGCAATCAAGATCGTAAAAAAATTGTTAATTGGTAAATTTCCTAAAACCTAATTATTATGAGTGATTAACCATTTCATCCACCCAACTCGAGAAAACAATATTACTATAATTATGATCCAATTACTAATATCATGCAAAATAAAATCTAGCTCTTATTAGCCCAATTTATAATTAATTTAATTTAACAATAATAATTTATTACTCAGAAGCTGAATAACCGGATAGAGGAATAATACTAAAATTAGTTAATCTCTGAAATAAAAATACGGCAAGTAGAAAAAAAATAAAACATACGGTTTGTATGCATGCAGGCCCAAACAACGTAGACACATCCACATCCTGCACGTCTTATTACCGATATTTCAAATCCCAATAAATTTCAAATTTCTAGTTGAGTTTCACTTCCTTACTATTTGGATAATTAGTTTGCCATAATATAGTTTCAAGAAGAAATCCTGGTACGAGATACCTAAGAATACATCAGCATAAATTCCTTATGCTACTATTGGTAAATTAAGAAAGACTTCGTCATATACCTAACATTTACAAGTGTGAAAGGGTAGCAAAACTTTCTACTTCGGCTTATCTACTAAAGCTCAAAAATATTGTAAAATTGGGCTGTAGTTCTTAACGCATGAACTGATCCAGGTCAGCTTACGTCTCGTGAAACAGCGCTACTAGTGTCTTATACAAAATTGGAACTAATTTGGATTAATTTGTGCCATGAAATGCAGCGGATATCCCTACTGAACTGATTCTGGAAAAATAGTTGCTTGTTGAATCTGCAGATTCTAACCGGAATAACTTTGATTTAAACCTTGTCGTTTAATTACTTAAATAAATGAAGATCACTATTTTACATTTCACCAAATGCAACGTTGCGAAAAGCTAGAAAAGCTCTGAATGGGGCAGATGGATTACGGTTAGTTATGAAAAACAAAACAAGTTGAAACTTATACTTGGGATAGCTAAAGGTCTCTAATGATTCGAATAAAAACTAACACACGACACGCTATGTCGGGTTTTTCTTTTCAATGCGATATCGAATAAATGTTTTTTTCCCAAAAACACAGAATTATGTATTTTAAAACTAAAATTAATTAAATAAATTAAATTTTATTTAAAGCATTATAAATGGCGCGTATTCGCTCTAACACAAACACACATACCATATGCTTGCGGTCCTCACGACAGTTATTGGTTTACCACGAAACCAGGTAGGATTTTTCAAATTCAGTAAGTTTACCCCTCCGCTCTTCAGCAGCAATGCTAAAAGCACAGAAGATGCGCCAGTTCTGTTATCTTCTGTTTTCTTCTGCCACTTTTAAAAATTCCGCTTTTGCTGTGACTTAAAAATTCCACCAAAAAGCTTTATTTCTTATTAAAAATATGCATTTTGGACAAAGTTCTGGAATTCAGTCATATTAAATGGAACTAGTACATTTCTTAACACATAATGGTCAAATTTAGGATTTAAAGCTGAATTGGACTGTGTTCCGAGATCTGCTTATTTTCAAATTTATTTAGTTTGTAGAGCTAGTCTGTTATTCTAACATCAATTTTTTGCGAAGTTCTGGAATTTGGTAATTTTGAATGGAAATAGGAACGAATTCTTTACAAAAATTGTAATCAAATTTGGCGTGTAGATGTGGATTTGGATTAGAACGTATGAGTGGATCAAGTTTTGAAATTCGACCATTTCTCTCATTGGTTTGGTATTCTAAAATAAATTTTAGACGAATAGAGCTTTGATATTTCTCAACCAATTATGGTCGTATTTGGTTTGCTCTGGCATTCCAACATGAAATTTGGATGCATTACATAGATTTGCCCTCGCTTAATAGAACTAGACCATTTTTCTTCTTCATGCTGAATTTTTTTATTTCATCCAAACTACAACCGTCATATTTTGGGCTACCATAAAAATATATTTTATTAAATAATTAAATTTATAATCGATAAAACATACTAATAATTCAAAAGTTATTGGTGCATATTATTTAAACCCTTTTCTCTTAATGATTTCAATCAAAAAATGTTATAAATTAAAAGAAACGTCCTAGTTCCATTCAGCATCGCTGAACTCCAAAACTTTATTAAAAATTCATGTTAAAATCGCAATAAAGATCTTCAAACCAAGTTTGAAAATGATTGGTTAAAAATAGCCATTTCCTATGGAATGAAATGCTGAAACCAAATTTAACCATAATCTGAAGAAATGGTTTAGTTATATTTATATAGCTTTACCAAATTCAACAATATATTCAAACATTGACGTTAGAACTAGAATCCAGTATGATTCGGTTCCAACGTTCAATTTCTGCATTGTTGTTGCTGTCTAGAAATAGATTATTAATTATTTAATATTATTTTAAAAAGCACTCAGATCAATCAGTCAAGTGGGCAACGGGCCTACGGAACTCGAAGATAATTTTCGACACAATCGTTTCCTAGTGTAGGCCTCGTTTAGTAGGCAAAGGAAGATCCAAGAAAGAAATATGTATTAAACACGGACTAAATTTCCCTCTTTCGTTTCTACGTAATTACAATAGACAAAGATTGACGTCGATTAGGGTGAAAATTCCATCGAATTGCATAATAAAGACATCGGTATTTTGAAAAGTGAGATATTGGAAAGCGATTTTGAAAAACGGGATTTCGTATCCAACGCTGTTGCTTCTAGCACATAAATATTCACCTGACACGAAACTACATATCTCGATTCTAATTTTTTTAAATACCAGACACAATTTAACCGCACACCAAAATTAGATATGGCTTCCTCATCGGCAAGGCCATTTATTCAACACCGCCTGAAAGCGACCCGAAATATAGTCTAAAATTAATTTAGCAGCAGAGAGATCCAAGCAAAATTTGGTGATTAATTGAATCGAACACTTTAGAAAAATCCAACAAAGTAAGGCAAGTCATTTCTCTTTTACTCATACTACGACGAATATCATCACAAACATTCAGTAAATCAGTGCTAGTACCGTGGAAACTTCTAAAACCCGATTGAAAAATACTAAGCAAATTAAAGCTATCAATATGAGATTGAATTTGGTTTCTTACTACCAATTCAAACGCCTTGGACAGAGAACTTAAAATACTAATAGGTCGGAAATGGGAAAGCTCAGAAGGATTGCTAATTTTAGGAACAGGAATAATTTTACTCCAGTTCGACTGAGCGGGGTAAAACGAGGTCGTTAAAATAAAATTAAAAATATGTAACAAGTATCTTGATACATTAGGAAAAATACGCTTAACAAATTTTAAACTAACCATATCTAGACCAGTGGATTGCGATTTAACTTCCCAAATTGCAGAATGCAAATCGGCAATAGATATATTTGCAAACGAAAAGAATATAGGGATTCTACGGATACTAAATCAATATTGAAATATCATGGGTGGAACTAAAATTACTTAGGTAATGGTTAAAATCATTAGCTTTGAAATTTACCGAAGCACCCCCGTTGCAACTACCAAGGCTCAAATTGCGATCGTTACGCCAAAATATCTTAGAGGGAACTGAGGGATCTAACTTATCCTTGAAAAAATTTTGCTTAGCGATACGAATTAAACTTAAGGTTTTTTTTTTTTTGGGACAGAACGACCCGGTTTCAGACATCTAGTGATCGTACGGCACAACACAATTCTAATCTACTTCTAATCTACTAGAGGAAGGATAAAGGCTTAATAGGTTTAATGGATAATGATGGTAATGGTCTTCAACAATTGCTTCTCTAAATCAGCAACCTGAGAACAAAATATTATTATTTCCCGTACATCTGGAAATTTCCTGAAATTTAATTCTGCATTAATAATTTCCGGCTTCCTAAACAAAATTCATTGATTGAATGTTACAGACATCTAGATAAAGTCGATAGTTAGTAACACAATGACAACACAATACTAAACTACTAGAGGAAGGATAAAAGTTTAATAGGTTAAATGGTTAACGATGGTATTGGCCATCAATAATTGCTTCTTTAATTCAGCCACCTAAGGAAAAATTTTATTATTTCATATGTATCTGGAAATTTTCTGAGATTTTATTTTATATTAATATTTTTTGGCTTCCTAAGCAAAATTGATTGTTTGAATCGGCACGATTACATACACCTAGATAAAGTCAACAGTTAGTAACACAATGATAATATAATTCTAATCTACACAATCAGCAATTAAAAATACAAAGAAATATTATTTCACAAGCTTCTGTAGGCTTCCTGAAATCTAATACTAAATTAATATGTTCCTGCTACCTAAATCATATAAAAATTTATTAATTTAATTCTCTACTCCTGCAACTCCACAACTTACAATATAATTTCCTGAAACCATATTTAATTGAATAGTATATAAAAAAACACATATATATATATATATATATATATATATATATATATATATATATATATATATATATATATATATATATATATATATATATATATATATATATATGGTACATACACATACAAACATACACACACAAACATATTATTACATTTGTATACACACACTTATACATATACACATGATTGATTAATTACAATGAATTTAGCGAGACTTCCGGATGGCGACGGGCCCGCTATATACCTTTATTTGATTTAACAAGATGGCAGGATAGGATAGGCATGTTAAATATGACTGAACAACCCGGTTACAGACACCTAAGTAGTCAACAGTTAGTAAATTGTTAGTCGAAAATATAATGTAAGAAGGTTAGCACAAGACATAACAACTATTTTTGTTTCCTTTTGGATATAAATATTCAGCAATCACTATCCTAATAAAATTTAAAATTATAATTAAAAATTTATTACCAATTAAGTTGCAGCAAATTTCCTGAAACAAAACGTCATTACTATGAGTCAAATTCTACTTGAATAAAACAAATGCAATATTATGATCAGTATTAACTAGACCAACCTGCCTCTCCTAAAACAAATCAAACCAAAACAGAAGAAATCAAATCCAGAAACAACCAAATACTGTAGCACTCATATCAAAGCACGAGTCCTCCATCCTCATCGGATAGAATCACTGTAAACCCGCTAATTAACGGATACATTTATAAAAACAATTAAATGAAAAACTATATAATGTGAAGGTCACTTATCCTCGCCATCCCCAAACCAATATATATTATTTATGAAAAAAAAAAATCAAATGAAATCTGGTCCCAACAATCTGAAATCAACCTAATTGAAATACATCAATAATGGACGCCTGGCACAGTTTCAGAATCCCAACACCCAAACAAACTGAACTGAACTGAAGAATTAAACAAAACTATCCAATCGACTATTCAATGCTTGGATTACAAAATAAATGATTATGTAAACATCAAAATAAGACCATTGACAGTCAACTATTGTATATATCAACAAATTTACAACAGTGTTAAATAAATAATAAATTATAAAATGAACAACCAGCACAATCACCCATCCAACTCAGAACAAGCCAACCAAAACCCCCACCAATTCACAATCCCCCTCACACACAACCTACGAATTAAGTTAACTAAAGAAACATCACGATCCCCGAAAAGCTATCTAACCACAGCAACATTCAACTGCACTCCAAATCCACTCTGCAGCCTCCAAGCCTTCCACAACTTCAAAAGGTCAAGGCTCCGCTGAAACATCAAACCCACAAGCAAACCGGCAGCCATTATGATTCCTATCATGTCTGCACCTCCGACTTTAAACCAAAATTCTATTTTCAATTAGAAAGCATTACAGCTTCAAAGATCCCCTTTAATAAAAAATCATCACCAGAACCATATAAATCAGCCCAATTACCAAGAAACACGTGAGACACCGACAACTCCAAATCGCTAATCAAACCAAAATAAAAATATAACAATTTATTACACAAACGCTGAATAATAGGATGAAGGAACATCACCAAAATAGCTCTCTCCGAAAATCTACGAAATCAAACCGTTGAAGAAACCACCTCTACAAACAGGAGCACTCTATACTCGCTCCTCTATAGCAAAAAACCAAACAAACTGCAACACCTAAAATTACCTCCGAAACGATCCAAACAGACGGCATGAATCCTTCCACCATGAAACCACTACCATCCACCAAGCGACCCCCGGCCAACACCACTATTCAACAAAACCCACACTTCACAAAGCCGTGACGAATCCATGACAGATCACAAACGAACCATGGCAACCCTACAGCTCAAAAACTTCAGCGTACGACCGATCATACCAAAACTCCAAAAATGATTTATCCCCCGCCAAATCGACGGCAAATTACAACAGAAACATCCGAAACATTCAGCAAAGAAACCAATTTGTACATACAAATCCAACTTTCAGGCGATGATTCAATATAAAACCACAAATAACCATTATACAGATGAGTATTTATCAAGGCACGCCGCCGATGTGCACTAAATAAAATCGATAATTTTGTAGGGGAAAAAGTGTTTAGCCAAAATGAAAAGATGAGCTATAATATTTACGTTGCTCGATATTTTCTCTTTCTGCCGTCCAGTATTTCCAATATGATCGAGTAGAAGTTTATAACAAAAATATTTTATTTCTTTGTACAGTATAAAACACAAATTATTCTTCAAAATTGGCTTTTCATTATTCTATGAAAGTAGTGTATGGTGGTGTTTACTGTAAGCAAAAAAAAAACAAACGACTACAATGAGCAAATCCAATCCATTTATTATTTTCGTTTGGAAATATCTCTCTCTACGCATCATTTATATTTAATAAAACAGAATGAAACGAAAACTCAAACGCACATATTATGTATATACACTCGTATATGCATACTATTTAAAATAATATTTGTATATGATCGAGTGTTCCTTCTCATTTTAGATATATCAAAATTAAACACGTGACATGAAAAGAAAGATGATCTGTTTAGGTGGATTTAGCTACATTGAATGTAATACATATTTTATGTTGGTGTGTTAATGAAATATAAATCAAAAAATGGGAAAAAATATTTGGAGAATTTTGATACGGTAAAAATCAAAAACTTATCAATGAAAAGGAAAAAATGTATGTTATGTATATCGGTTTTTAATGGTCGCAGTAAACAACTATTATACATACATATTTGTGTTTTGTATATATTATGTGTTTCCTATATATACTGATTTGTCCAAATATTGAGTTTTTCTATGTGTTGTACTATACGGATGATATGTGATTTGAATTCAATAATATTAAAATACCTAACAATTTTAGAAATTAGTATTTTTTGGAGAAAATGAATGAAATAAGCTTACAACGGAAAGGGGACATTTGGAAAATATACTATGTAGTATGTATTTAGATTTGTTTCCAAAACTTGATCAAGCATGATAGTAGTTAATTTGTTTCGACTATTAATTGATATTGACTTGTTATTGATTTTAACAATATTTACAAACAAAATTAATATTTCGCTGTTGTTCGAGGTGTATAGAATTAGGAGTATACACAATAACGTGCAGTTCCATTTCTGAACTACTAACCTTAAGCGTTAAAACCACCTTAAGGGTTTCCAATGGCAATAAATAAATATTTTGTTGTTGGTTGTGGCCAGTCGATTGAAAATTTCGATAATAGATATTTCAATATCGAATAAGGGATATCGATTTATAGGCTTCACCAGAAGTGCAATTCAATTTTCGAATTATTACTTTTAGGCATAAAATCCAATTTATTTATTATTATTCAATTTATTTGGGCACGCACTTTATTTAATTAATTCTCTGCCTAACTGGACGTCTTAAAATTTTTGGATTGCGGAGTTTGAGATCTCATATAACGGCGTTGGGTTTATTTGCTATTTATCAATGTTTATAGCGATCAGCTCAACACGACCAAATTTCACGAGCATCATACTTTTTCGAAACTTATTGCAGGAGGCGATTCAAAGATTTGCCCCGAGGCTAATAACTTGTACCTGTGAAAACATTAAGCTTTTCACGAATACTAACAGCAAAATGTTCGGATACCGCCTAAATATAACAGAACCCTTGCTTAAGAATCAGGACAAGAAGGATTGGCACGAAACGGTATGGTAACACATGCATCAAGGAGTATCGGTTGGAGCTTGTTGCTCTCCAAGAAATTGCATGGTCTAATAAATGTGGTAGAAGTGTCCTATGGAGTTACGTTGCCATCTTAGTCTTGCAATTTCATTATTGATTGGACTAAACCACATTTTGAATTTTCAAGCGATGTTAACAAACAATTCCGACTCCTTTTCTATAACAATGTATAGAATAGGTGACATAGAGCTTAGAACTGAATTTATGAGAATGGGTGATGTAAGAGTAAATAAGAAAGGGAGTACATAGTAACTCATTTTCCTTAAAAGCACTACAAATCGATTGATTATTAAAAAATATCTTTTTTAAAGCCATGTGTTTAGCCAAGTCATTCATTTCACCAACTTTGAACTGTACGGACGTACATTCAATACTTGAAAAAATAAAAAATACACAACAATAATAATAAAATTTATTTTACCTTAGATCTATCATAAAGTTTACTGTTAACAAGTTAAATTGTGAGCATTTTAAGTGCAGTGTTTGTGTATTAAATTATAATAATGCAATGTGCTAAATGTTCTCGAAAAATTGCAAGAGGCTCTAACCATATAAAGTGTATTACTTGTGCGAATATTTTTCATTTAACATGTGCCAATGTTTCTACCAATCTCTTAGAAGTTGAAAGTGATGCCATTCAGTGGAACTGTGTTCAATGCCGTCAAACCTCAGGAAACCGTTCTATTTTCAACTCAGGTGACGGTGATAATGAAGACGATATAAGCTCAATATCATCATCCATTTTATCTTTAAGAGAAGAATTGAAAAACCTTCGATCAAAACAAGATAATTTTACAATATCGCTTGACTTAATTAATGTTCAATTGGAAAAAGTAGTAAAAATTGTTAAGGTTGTGGAAGGGCATGAAACAAGAATAAAAACGTCATCAGAAAATCTTAATGATATTACAAATAAAATGTTTTCCTTCATTGAAACATCGTCTTGTAATGGGAAAATTAAAAATATCCGTCGTTTAACTAAAAACCGCAGTGAGAATTCTATTAATCCAGTCGTTTTTACCTGTGATAACCTTGAAATTAAAAACAAAATAAAGGACGGCTTCAAAGCAACAAAAGTAATGTTTGATCGTTCTATTAATGCAGCTGATATTGGATTTTCTTCAACACATAATAAATCGATTTACGTCACAGATCATCTAACGGGCTTTAAACAAAAGTTACTGCTTAAAGCCAAACAACTAAAATATCAACGCAATTACAAATTTATATGGACACAAAACGGTAACGTTCTAGTAAAAAAAGACGAAACATCAAAAATCATAAAAATCTCATGTGAAGCACTCATTGAAAAATTATTAAACCCCAACAACAACCCAGCTTAAGCCGGCTACTGTCATCGGGTATTTGTGTTTGTAATTGTTTTTATTTTATTTTTAATCTTTTTGTATTACACCTAAAATTGTATTTTTCGGTTTAAATTTTTAACCTGTTATATTAAAAAGGTAGCACAATTTATTAATATTAATATGAATGTATCTGTTTGTTTTCAGAATGTGAATGGATTGAGAACAAAGACAAAACAATTTTATAATTCAATCCTAGAAACACATTATGATATTATTTGTTTAAATGAAACAAATCTAAACGAATCAATTCTCAATACCGAGTTATTTACAGAAAATTATGTAATATACAGAAAAGAACGAAATCTTATTCAATTTCCAGACAAGGTTGATGGTGGAGGTTGCCTTATTGCTATAAAAAATAATTTTGATTCATATCGTATTCCGAAATGGGAACGTTACTCAGAAGAAATTTGGGTATGTATTAACTTTGGCTTAACTAATTTGTATCTCAACGTACCGTACATTTACCCGGGTGCTAAAACAAGTGACTATGAAAACTATTTTGATAATATAAACTTTATTATGAATCAAAACAAAACAAATTCCAGTTTTCTTATTATTGGTGATTTCAATTTACCATTTATTAAATGGAATCTCAAAAATAATAATTTAATCACACCTTGTCTTTGTGACAATCGATCTGCGCAAGCCTTAACTGAATGTATTAACTTTACAGGACTTAATCAATTCAATTATATACATAATGTTAACAACGCCATACTCGATTTAGTTTTATCAAACATTTGTTTCTCGTCAATTAAATGTAGTGAGTCAATTGATATTTTAGTTAAAACCGATAGACACCATCCCGCACTTGAAATTGACTTAAATATAAAAACTATTAATTTACTAAAAGACAATAAGTTTAAAATAAGAAATTTCCGAAAATCTAATTTTGATAATATCCGACATGATCTCTTTGTAATAAAATGGGCAGATATGTTGCAAGATTTGAACACTGAGAAGTCCGTTTCTAAGTTTTATGAGATATTAGATCAAATTATACAAACGCATGTACCACTCGTCTCACATTCTAAAAATTCATACCCTAGTTGGTATAGAAATTAATTCAAACAATTAAATTAATTTAACAATTAATTTAATTAAAATAAAAAATCGATTTAGAATGCTGTTCAAAAAAAACAACGATGTTGAATATTATCAAATGTTTTCTAAAATTAGTTCGAAATTAAAACAAGTAACAAAAATTGACCATATTAACTATATAAAATCTATTGAAAACTCTATTCATAAGAATCCTAAGAAATTCTGGTCCTATTCCAAATCACTCAAAAGAACTAATGCAATTCCTGCTCATGTTCATTTGGATAATATTACAGCTTCTAATGCAAAGGATATTATCAACTTGTTCGCTGACTTCTTTAGTTCTGTCTATAATGTCCCAAATATTTCACAATCAAATATTCATCCAAGCAGCAACAACACAATACCATCTTTCGATATTTGTGAACATGATATTTTTAATGAGCTTCAATCACTTAATTCTGATAAAGGTTGTGGTCCTGATTTGATTTCACCTGTGTTTCTAAAAGAATCTGCTGAACAATTGTGTAAGCCACTTGACATAATTTTCAAAAAGTCACTAGGCGAAGGAATGTTTCCCTCGATGTGGAAGAATGCTAGTATAACTTCAATACACAAAGCAGGCGACAATTTAGATGTTAAAAACTACAGACCTATCTCTACTTTGAATTGCTTTTCTAAAATTTTTGAAAGAATTGTCCACAACAAACTTTTCGAGAAGTTGAGAAATAAAATAACTGTCAATCAACATGGATTTTTCAAACAAAGATCCACACTGACAAACCTACTCGACTTTTCAGAATATGTATACACTTCGTGTGATTTGAATTATGGTGTTGATGTTATTTATACAGATTTCCAAAAAGCATTCGATAAAGTCAACCATGACATACTAATTAAAAAGTTAAGACGGTTTGGTGTCGACGAACTAATGTTAAAATGGATAAGTTCTTATTTAAAAAACAGAACACAATATGTGATCATAAATAATATGAAATCCCGTACAATATCTCCGTCTTCCGGCGTTCCTCAAGGCTCCATCTTAGGGCCTCTACTCTTTATTTTATTCATAAACGATATTGTTGAAACTCTCGATTGTCCTGTGTTGCTCTTTGCTGATGACCTAAAGATTTTTTATCGATTAAATCAATCTCTGACATGAACTTAAACATTGACAAGTGTTTTGTTTAATTTTAAAAACAATGAGTTTCCTCTGTCTTTAATTATTCTTTAAACAATATCGACCTTGTATCAAAAGATCAAGTTAAAGATTTAGGAGTTATTGTTGACAATAAATTTAAATTTAATATCCATATACAGTACATCACAAACAAATCATTGAAAATCCTTGGCTTCATGATGAGGACTTGTAGTGATTTCAAAAATACTTCATCATTCATATCAATGTTTAATGAACTGATTCGTAGCAACCTTGAATCTGTAACTACTATATGGAACTCCGTATACGAATGTCACAAACGCACAATTGAAAGAGTACAAAAAAAGTTTACGAGATTCTTAAACTACAAAAATGGAGTGCCTTACGAGCCGTACAATACACGCCTTAAACGTTATGGTTTAGTTGCTTTGAAGAGCCGTAGAATCATATTTGATGAATTAGCCCTCTATAAAATATCTAATCGTTTAATTGAAACAACATTGTCAAATTTAATTCAATATAGAGCTCGGTTAACGTATAATATGCGATTTTCTGTTTGTTTTGATTTACATACTTATAAAAGCAATTTCAGGACTCATTCTCCTCTAGTAAGATTGCAAGCTAATCATGTTTTTAAAAAACAAATAACTAAATTTTTTTATAATATAGACATTGTATAAATATTAAGTTTTATGACTCTTTTTGTATAAAATAATCCTAAAAGGTGTGTGTACAATTTGTAATTTTTGTAAATTTTGTTAAATATTTTATCTTCATTTTTTTATTTTTTATTTTTAATCTTTTAAACTATCTGCTAACATGTAATTGGATATGATATCTGTTTGTTAGCTGTATTTATGAATAAATAAATAAATAAATGTGTTAATTTCTAAAAATGGGCTCGGATTGTAAATTTGGGTTATTATTCGCTCGGTACAATTTTTTCATTCAATCATTACTGATCGAGTGATCGAATACAATGTTGTTGATCGATCATGAATCGATTTTAACACAATTCTAATTAATAATAATAATTATGAAGTAAGAAAATGAGCAGGGTCTAATTAAAACCAACAGATTTAAAAAATAAAAAAGTGCAAAAATTTAATGTAAATTTTACTAATATAAAACAGATTGAAATCAAAAATGATGATTGTGTTGCGCTTTATTTTAGCTTACAAGGAACGTTTAAAGGACCCGTAAAAGAGGGTAAATTACACGGAATAGTTTTAGATATCGTAGATAAATTTTTAAGTTCTTTATTACTTTATGATTTATACTCAATCAATCAATATTAGAAAATCAATATTAGAGGAAGCTTGACAGTAAAAATTGACAAACTTATAACTGTGGTTATGATAAAGTTCAAAAGACAAGTTTGAGAAATCATTGTAAACGTTCAGATAACTAAAATAATCTTAATCCTCATTTGATTTTACAAATTTTCCAACGTTTATTTGTGAGATTACGTAGTATACTAAGGTCTCGATTCTACCATGAAGAAGACCACAAGTTATTTTTTGGCAAGTGCGAGATACGGATTTTTCGATACATTCAAATATTGTATTTGGGATTCTGGCTGAAGCGGAGTATGCACAATCATGAAATTTGATCTGAATGTTCATTTCAACTAGTTTAAGTGATTTCATTAATAAAAGGTGGGATTTCCAGAAATCACTAATATATTTTTTCCCATTTTTTGATTTATATTTCATTAACACACCAACATAAAATATGTATTACATTCAATGGGCCTATTTAGACGTGGATGCACTACATGATGTATTTTCCTCGCTTCTTACCGCTCCGCAACACAAATGTCACCACTCCAAAATAAGTTTATAGGCGAAGAGGTAAGAGGCGAGGAAAATACATCATGTAGTGCATACACGTCTAAATAGGCCCAATGTAGCTAAATCCACCTAAACAGATCATCTTTCTTTTCATGTCACGACTCACGTGTTTAATTTTGATATATCTAAAATGAGAAGGAACACTCGATCATGTACACATATTATTTTAAATAGTATGCATATACGAGTGTATATACATAATATATGCGTTTGAGTTTTCGTTTCATTCTATTTTATTACATATAAATGATGTGTAGAGAGAGATATTTCCAAACGAAAATAATAAATGGATTGGATTTGCTCATTGTATTCGATTGTTTTTTTTTTGCTTACAGTAAACACTACCATACACTACTTTCATAGAATAATGAAAAGCCAATTTTGAAGAATAATTTGTGTTTTATACTGTACAAAGAAATAAAATATTTTTGTTATAAACTTCTACTCGATCATATTGGAAATACTGGACGGCAGAAAGAGAAAATATCGAGGCACATCGGCATGCCTTGATAAATACTCATCTGTATAATGGTTATTTGTGATAAAACTGCAAATCAGCCTTCATACACTAACAACAAACTAACACTACATCAAGTTCTAAACAAAACAACTCAAAACAGCAAAAAATACTTAATAAATACAGGTAACCACAGAACTCAACCCTGCGCAAGTTGAGAACAACGTCCAACGAACAACCACCACAAACCTCAGACACCGACCCATTACTCACCTTAAACGAAACCCATTCAAATCACTCCAAATATCAATAAAAAATTCGCTGCAATACAGCTGCAGCACATCCTCGCCACCACTGTGTAAACCAATCACACACATACACCACTCGTCAAAACCTAATCCAGTTTTCGCACCATAGAGAAAAAGTATACCCCCCTCCCAATCGCCAAAAATATACATTACTTTATATGTATATCCATTTTGCGCGATCATCCAGTGCCTTCAATAGCACCGACCTGCAAAGACATCCACCCCTTGCCGATGACACCAACCCAAGTCGACAACGAGAGGTCAGTGTCAGCCGTCAGCATAATTAAGTAAAAACAATGCACCCCCGCCTCCCCACTACGACGGCAAAAAAAACCTCACAAAGTTAACAAAAATCTAAATTATTATATAACAAATCAACAAATTATGAACAATTTAAGTCTAATCGACTTTCCCAATTCACAAATTGAAACATCCCCATTCAAAAACATTTAGTGCGAATCCAAAGAAATTCGCACATTTACACAACGTAATACGAAGTCTTAGTGTATTCCACTACAAAAATATAAATACAACCGTGAGAGAGCAGAGAATATTATACGATCATTTTATTTATATTTTGCGCATCCCATATACTATATTTTCACTTGAATATCCTTGAATAAAAAAATTAAAAGAAATACGGATTTCAGTACAACATGTAATA
The DNA here is from genome assembly GCA_963691935.1 of Nephrotoma guestfalica. Taxonomy (NCBI): domain Eukaryota; kingdom Metazoa; phylum Arthropoda; class Insecta; order Diptera; family Tipulidae; genus Nephrotoma; species Nephrotoma guestfalica. Next base: position 117,003,456 of record OY829915.1, read on the forward strand.
GAGACTTGATATCCAAATTTTAAATTAGCTTTTTGGTCGTGATTTGTTCAACTTTTCTAAGAAAATACCACCCACCTATAACCAAATTCAACAAAATCACTATGTACATAAAAAACTATAAACAATACGTATGCGAGAGAAAAAACAAAATTATAAAAATGAGAGACCACGACAGTACGACAGTATTTTTCATAGAAACAGATTACATAGAATGAATACAAGCAACTGTCGTCACAAACTGTTTAATACACACAACACAAATAACTCATCCATACGATTCGTTGATTATTAAGTAACAAAATATAATGTATAATGTAAAATAATGTAATAAAAATAACACTTAACTTAAGCATCCTTTGTAATCAAAAAAGTCCTAGAAATCGAATATTAACATACAGTACTAAGAGAAAAAATATTGTCCCAACTAATAGAGCCACAAATTGATGAAAGGTGAGTGAGATTCATCAATTTTCGAAAAATCCCTAAAGCTGAAACTTTTAGGTTTAGGACGCGAGTAATAATTAACAGAAAAAACAAGGAGATCGTGATGAGAACCAATACCAAGAGACAATTGATTGAAAAAACAAATGGAATTATCAGCAGAAGCGACATGATCAATGAGAGAATAAGAACCACCACTTGCAAGTGCATAATTGTAAGTGGGCGCTTCAGTGTTATAAACTGAAAGATTAATGCTATTTAAGATATTTAAATACGAGAAAATAAAGTCTCTTGAGAAATATCAAAATTGAAATCACCCGAAATGAAAACCTCATCATACCGATAGGAATGTATGTATGTTTGTAACCAAACCATTAGGTATATGGAAAAAAACATTTTCATTCTTTCATTTTACGTTTATTTGCGCGCCTCAAAAAAAAAAAAATAAATATTTTAAAAATTACGAATGATACAATTTGAATGAAAGTTCAAAATGGTACTGTACGCTCCATCTACTAGATAAAATAAACCAGTTTTTTGTGTCTTAGTTTTGAAAATCGATCACGTGTTTTCTTGAATCGGGGCCTTAAACTAAAAAAAGAACAACAGTCACCTACAACAACATCATCATCAAAAGTGCAGAAGAAATTGATCGCACTCGTACACATCATTTAAAAATTAAAAGATGTGAATGGCACATTTATAGAACCTACCCAGAAAATACTCAACATAAAATAAAAAAATTTACGACATAAACCAAATCTCTATGTTAATCTACATGTTTATGTATGTTATGTGTTATACCATGTGGGGATTTCTATGACAGGAAATGAGTGTCGATGCCTGTAATAATATACATTATATGGTATTACATGTAATACCAAATAAACTGCAAAGTGTACGCAAAGGGTTGATGGGAATGAGAGGATAGGTAATAAGTTTTACGTTTCTAGATATCCATTGTCTTAACATAATAATTGAAAAAAATATTTCATTTCCCAGTATGTAAGGTGTACGAACATATTTATGTGTGTTATTATGATAGTAACAAAAAAAAAATTCAAATTTTCCATTTAATTTTTCCTATTTATCTGTGTCTCGAGTGCACATTGATGTGTGCGGTTCATGTACATCATCATGAAATATAACGGAGTAAATTCATCGAATCATAACGACAATAGCAAATTTATAACATAATGATTACTGATTTGATTGTAATCTCCTCGAGCATTTTATCGATAAGGTACTTTAAATTGATTTACAATTGAAAGCTCATTTATATTACTCGTACATACTTAAAGTTTCTGTATGTGCTTATCACAAAAATTGATTGAATTTAAATGGAAATAATTGCTTTGGTGACGACAGGATTAGTTTTTTATGTAAATTATACATTTGTATTGGAATTTCCGATGTGATATTATATCCTCTTACATTTTACAGCCTTATTTCACAATATTGGTATAGATGTAGGGTATTTTTTATAATATCCTTTTAAACATCGATTGAGTTTTTATGTAAATATACCGTACATGTTACATGTCGGAATGTAATATGCATAGCTGGTTTATAGAGCTGTTGCTTCTACGCCCCATTTATTTGAATGCAAAGTTTAAATTAAGCGATCAATTCATTCATGCACGTAAAATGTGTGTGTATGCATGCGGTTAAGTATATACAACAGGCCTATATTAACCACAGGACATTGTAAACAATACCAAACCAACAAAAACATTTTAGACGAACGTTCTCGTGTAAAAAATCTAAAGCCACAAACAGCAAGAATATATTGCCCTATCTATGTACCCTTTAAAGTGAAATAACAAAAAAGGGTTACGTTGGTGGTTAAATTTGTGTTTTTGTTTTTCTCACCCATTGGTAATTAGTTATGCAAATTTTAATTTAACTTTTACGCTTGGTTCTAGCACAATTCGAAATTTTCCCTCACAAGGAAATTAAATTGGATAAGTATTGTAATCGTGCAGACATTTGTCTTTTATGTTATTCTCCTATAAGGCAAAGTCACTTTTCTGCGACCCTTCCCGGATTCGACTAACTTTGAAAACTTCTTATTTCCAAAGTTTCTTAATAATGCAGGAATTTTGTGCAAAAGTAGTAAATAATTCCAATAGAAACGAAATCTTACAGGGTTGTTGTACTACTTGAAGACAGTATAAAATACTGAAAAAATCCCCACCTCTAAAGGTTGAGCCAACTTGTTTTAGGAAATTTACCAATTAAAAATTTTTTGGGGTTCTTGATTGCTGATTGTTTGTATCCAGAGGGCGGAGTTATTGTGCCGTCTTGTGCTTTACTAACTGTTGACTAATTGGATGTCTGTAGTCGAGTATGTCATGTCTGGTCGCCTTTCCTTTCCCTTCATCTAGTTATGTGTAGGGGGGGGGGTGTATGGTGGGCCCGGCATATCCGGGATCCCTGCTTGGTCATGGCCGTACATTCTGATCAATCAATCAATCAAATAATTGATTGTTTTTATTTTAATATTCCTTACTTTAAACAATTCTATAAATTGAAATTTTGTCGAAAGTCCTGACTTAAAACAATAAAGTTGTCGACAAAAACAAAGAAATTTTGAACATACCGGAAGGTCAGGAAAGATTGTGATTGCAAAATTCTTGATCAGGGGGTCTATTTAATTACTTACGCTTTGAGCATAAACTAATACAATCAAATATGTTAACGATCCAAAGGCTTTTTGCTATGGAATGTTGTTTTTCGACGATTTCTTCTGGTTGAATTCAGGTTATGTTTTAGTGAAGTTGTGTGAATGTTAGATATAAATCAACCCTGCTTGGATGAATTTAAATATAGGTAGCTGAATGACAATACCGAATTTAATTTTTTTTTACAATACCAACGGAATATTTAAGTAAATTAATATGTACGATAATACTGCTGAGTCATTACGAACGTGGAGTCCCTCGGTTAGATGGTGTTGGATGGGAAGATAGGGAAAAATAAGGTTACAAGCAGTATATGATCAGATGACCCGTAGATGTGAATTAAATAACCTAGCCAGTTTATTATGACCGATCCCGAATAGATATGATGAATTTTAGTATTCTTTACCTCAACCACAACTAACCCAAATTAATAAACTAACAAAATCTAATCTAGAGTGTGAATATAATTGAGATTAATATTTTAATATATTTAAGTAGTTAGAAAATGACTTTGCTGCGGTTCGCCCTGGTTGTTTCTGTGAATAACATCCTTTCCTAATCAACCTTATCTGTTAAGGATGCAGGCAGGGCCTGGGCCCGCATGATGCTGAAATATTATCCGCATTCAGATATAATTTGTTATTTGATTGTTGATATTTCAGAATTATGATAACGTACCTAGGATCGCCGTTATGGCTGGCCTGTACGCCTCTATCATATCATATAATATCATATACCTCTAAAGGTTGTGCCAACCCTCCAATCAGGGTTGGAATAACTAATTTTGGGCGTTCAGAAAATTGAAAATAACTTCTGAACGGTACACAGCACAAACTCGAAAAATGGCTCAAATGGCGGAGAATTTAATAGTGCTCATTATTTTTGAATTTATGGCCGTTAAGTACCGGTGTGAAGTTCTTGGGCAAAAGTTTTAAGACAACAATCTATGCGAGTGTTCTTTGTGAAGTTTTTGGACACAATTTTATTTCTTGGACAACAATTTATGTAAGTGTGCAATTTTAACAGTGTATTTATTTGATATTAAAATAATTCGAAACAATTATTATAATAAATATTCATAAATAAAAGAAATTGTTTTAAATTAAAAAATGTAATATGTTCATTATTATATATTTTAAAGTAAATACATATATCACATACCATACTGTATAAAATGATACACTCGTGACTATATGAGGTATTTAAATTAGTAAGCCTTATCTCGATATGATGAACAAGGCTCGTGAATCGAATTTTTAAAGTTTTTCCAATACAGCGAGTAATGCATATCCACAGATGTTCTACTGCACTAAGCCAAATAACAGAAATCTCAGAGATTGGCTCGCATGGTGACTATATACTTTCGAAAGGGGATACTTTGAGCTATTTAAATTAGTAAGCCTTATCTCGATAAGATGAACAATGCAATTTCCCTCGACATCAGAGTGACCCGGAACCCAAACCAACTGGATATTGAAGTATTCACTAATCTCGTTAAGAGATGTGTGTCAATCCAACGCCATCCTCGACGCCAGAAAAACTGAATCCAGCGAAAAAACGGCCGCCCGACTATCCACACCGATAGTGATATCAGTCAACGATATTACACTGTGCTTCAACCAGTTCATGACCTCTTCAATCGCTATAACTTCAGCTTGGTACACGCTGCAGTAATCAGGTAGACGAAAAGATAAACTTACATTTAATTCCCCACAGAACACACCAACTCCCACTCTACCATCTCCCTAGAGGAGAGAATCACTCTGAAACGCTTGCTAAAGTACAAGAGGGGTGTTATATAATCCAAATTCTCCAGATCATCCCTTACAGAATTGGCTATAGTTGAGTGCCCTTTTGCAGTCACTTCCACCCCGAACCAGCTGATAGCCGGGCGGCCATATTGACCGCCATTTGCTTACCGATAATACCCAAAGGAAGAAGGTACAGCATAACCTCCAAGGCACTAGTGAGGGTCGTTTTCAATGCTCCACTACAGAGCAGGCAGGCGGCCCTTTGCACCTTCGCCATCGTGTTCCTGTATGATAATTTATCCAGAGCTGGCCACCATACAGTATAGTACGGGCCTTACCACTGCCGTGCGGAGCCAGTGCACCAGTTCCGGTTTCAGGTCCTATTTCCGTCCAATGGCATTTTTGCAAGAATAGAGTGCCACAGTGGCCTTCTTCACTTTTTCTATCGTGTTTGGTTTTCAACTGAGCTTAGTATCGAGAACGATCCCCAGGAATCTCGCCCTATCAGTAAGGGTCAGCATAGTACCATTTAAACTTGGTGGGACCATTATCGGAATTTTATATCTCCTAGTAAAAAGGACTAGGTTTGTTTTAGATGGGTTAATCCCCAATCCACATCTTCTGGCCCAACCCGTAGTGATTGATAATGCTCTACATCCCAGCTCTGACTGTACATAGGTGCTTCCCCGAGACAGCTATCGCTACGTTATCGGCATACGCAACCACGCCTATTCCTTCCCCCTCCAGTTCCAATAGTAATCCATTGATTACTACATTCCAAAGAAGGGGAGAGACGACACCTCCCTGGGGTGTTCCCCGAACAACCCGCCTTCTAACGGGGACTTCCCCCATCTCCGCTATAATCCTTGTGCTACCTAGCAGGTGATTAATGAGCCTAGTTACAAGGTATTCAATCTCAAGTGGCAACAATCCTTCCCTAATTGCCTCCACCTTAATGCTGTTGAAAGTGCCCTCGATATCGAGAAACGCCACCAACGAGTATTCTTAAAAATCCCGTGACTTCACAATCTTCCGAATCAAGGTATGTAATGCCGTGTCCACAGACTTACCCTTTTGGTACGCATGTTGAGACTGTGTCCAGCTTCTGGCTACAATTCTCGGACGAATATGGACATCCAGCAACATCCCCATGGTTTTAAGCAGAAAAGTTGACAGAGAAATTGGTCTTAGGCCCATAGGGTTGTTTGAAATGTGCTTTCGATCACCCCGGTGGTCGAAATTTACCCAAACGTGTACTAGGAGAACACGCACCTTAAATGCATAGGAAGCGGATAGAAACATCAAGATCTTGTGTTGAATCAGTTGGTTTTCTGATTTTTTATTAGTTTCTTTTGATGTGTTCAAATTGGAGATAACAATCATCAAAAAAGGAACCTGCGACAAGTGTAATGTGTAGAACTTCTTGTCTATTTCTAGTTATAAGTGGTTTACAGCCATCATTGCATACACATAGCTTAGTACTAATAAAATAAAAAATTAATTTACCTGATCCATTCGTTCTACTGCTTCCCCAAATTCTATGGTGTGAATTTTCATCACTTAACTGTATCTTAACTTCACTATGCCTCATTGAAAGGCCTAGTTACAGTTTCCTGCATTCTAGTCCTCTTTGCATTGGGTAGATTTAGGTAGACAGCCTTCAGAGGAACCCTTCTGCTTTATTTCAATAATATTTTTAGTCCGCTCTCTCCGCCAACGATATCTTACCAAGGTTTGTTAGAGCTTTCCATCCTCTTTTTGCGGTTTGGTAAATTGATATGAGGGGACCATCCTTGCTTGTGCTCATTTCTCTAGAGAATGCATTCTAGGAACCAGTCTTGATCGTGCTTTTGTTCCATTTTTTCGGGACTTTAATGATCAAAGTCCCAGGTTGGTTGCCTATGCCTTGGAGACCAGGCCTAAAACCCAAAATCAAACCAATATTAGTTCTCGAGTTTTTAAGGACACTGGGCTCTTCTTTTTTTGTATTATTGGTTTCATCGATGTTTTGTCCCACGAGTAGTACAGAAACAAATATCCATCTGTGCAGAAATCCTCAGTATAAGGGGATAAGGCAGTTACAATACTTTACTTGCTTCGTAATTTTAAAGGAAATAGGATTATTACAGTCAAACTACAATCGAATATTGATGATGACGATATCGATGTTCGAAAAGTTTCGATATATTTTAGTCTTATTACCAATGCGGAATTGCCCTTTCCAAAAATCAATCCCTTTTTGATTATTACAAGAAGTCTTGCTGTTTTCGTGGTATAAACCGTATAAGCAAAAAACATACCACTTTGAACACATGCGAAAAATGTAAATGAAAACTCATCACCTCAAATATTTTAATTCATAAAATTATCACAAATTTTTTTAGAGGAATAAATTTATTCATTCAAAAAAAGCTTGCTCTCCGAACAAAATAATAATAACACGAAGCTTTAAATAAGTTTTTCCTACCGAAACCAAAGACACCCACATACACTTACACACACTTCTTCATACAAATCCAAACATAACCACTTTGGTATAAATAAAAAAAAAAGTGAAAAATGGGTACGGAAAAAGAAGGCAAAATATGGAAATTGATGTTTGATATTAACTTCAACACGGAATATGACACCGAAAAGAGATGAAAATGTATTTTATGTTGGGGGTGGATTTCATACAATTTGAAAAATTGTAATTGAGATAGAGCAAGGAAAACAAGTGTTTTTCATATTTCGTATTCCGTTTTTTATTTATTCATTTTTAATCTGATATTTGTATATTTTTGTATGTTAGTTAATCTACACAACTTGGAATTTTGTATTGAAATGTGTTATTGAAATTTAATTTAAATTTTTAGACTTAAAGTACCCGAAATACGCATTTCGTTTTTTCATTTAAATTCTGATTAAAAACGGAATTAAAAAATTTCCATGTGTTAATTAATTCAGTTTTTTAATGAATTAAATCTGCACCCCACATTCACAAATATTATTAAAATTTATCTTTGTAGCGTACTGGTATTTTACTGCAGTGTGGTGCCACACGTATTTCAGAATTGTTTACATGTTTGTGTCGAAAATAGCAGCCAAATCAAAGACGTACCGCTATAGGTTGGATTTACGGAAAGCAATCTGCACAGTCTATTACTAACATGGAAGATGGTCGGCCCATGAGTTCTGCTTGTAAATTCTGTAAATCAGACCTATAGCTGCGCGTCCTCAATTTGATTACTGCGTGAGATAGTACGTGAGAAGAGAATCGCGACGAAGTTGAGAGTGCTTCGGCTCCAGAACTGTTTTCTTGTTGTTCTCTAACCGAGTTTTTCAGTACGAGGACAAATAAATACAATGTTTGCAACACAAACAGGTGAACTTAGTACGTTTACATAATTAAACATATTCAAATTCATTTTCAAATTTTTTATTTGTAATCGAATCCGATATTGTCGTTAAAAAACGTTAACGCCGCATATTAACATTGTATTACTGGACAACTCCAAATTACATGGTCATTCCATTCCGCAAGTATAATAATTTCGAAAAAAGATTCGAACTAACCTTAAGGTTCAGTTTTGGTTAAATTGGTTAATTTAAATTTTATTTTTGAAATTGTAATTTGTTAAATGGCACCCAGTTTTAACTTCCTTCGATAATTACGCTATAGTAGCCGATCAGGCTTATAAGCAAATAAAGTAATAGTAGCGTAATATATACAACATAAAATATTTGTAAAGTCCATCATACGGGCTTGCTTCCCCGGCGGTAGCGTTGGTTCAAAAATTATTTCTCGAAGTGTGAAGAAGTGTTGATTCATACAAATGGGTATGATAATCCCGATGTTTCTGTCAAATATCAATAGGGGCTGGCGATTTCAACTTCGGTCAGCCAGGACTAACTGGCTTCATATCTGATTAAATCAAATCAATCACAAATGTTGATGGTTCTCGCTAGATTTCACGTTCCAGAACTATCGTAGTTTTCGGAAACAAGTATGCTCTAATTTTTAACCAATCGGTGTTGGTTCACTTACCTACTAGAAATATGCATGCTAGAAAAATGACCTATCCAATGGCCATGGTAGGATCGATGAGAAAGTGGATAACTCAAAAGTGACAAAACACTTTATTAATTTAGTTTCGGAAAATTCTAAATTTATAGTCATTTACACGTCATAGGATTTGGACCAATCTGGTAAAATTATGTAGCTCCTGGCAGATTTTTCGGAGGTTATTTGGAGTTGATAGTAGAACTAGATATATTGAGTAATATATTTTTCGGCTACATAATATTTTTTCGGCTAGGGTTTATGAATACGTAAAAGGGTTTTTAATTTTCAATATAAGGACGTAACAATTATGTATTTAAATAAAACACAGAATAATTGAGATATTTGGCTAAAATTTATTCCAGGTGCAGTACACATGTTACATTTGATTATGGGATTCGATCTCGTTCATATGCCCACCGCGGCGAGCACGTTTGAAGCGATCGATTCTTTGGAGCCAATATTCCACTACTCTTTTACAATATTGGCAATGCGTGTTCGATATTCACTCTGAGCTCCTCTGCCATTGTTGGCTTAGTGGCCTAAACCAACTACTTAACCCAACCTCATAAAAAGAAATCCAACGGCGTTAAATCTCATGAGAGAGGGGGCCATTCGACCGGACCGTTTCTCGAGATCAATTGTATGACCAGATGTGTTGCATGTTTCACCATCTTGTGGGAGCCACATATGACTGATGTCAACTCCATCCAATTCTGGTCAATAATAGTCTTAAACCTGGCACGATATCGAACTCCATTGGATGGAACATGGCGATCATTTTTATCGACGAAAAAATAAGGTACAATCACACCTCCGGCATGAAATCAGTACCACACGGTCACTTTTTGTGGTTGTAGTGGAATCTCTTGAAGCACATGTGGGTTGGTTGCTGTCCAATAACGCATATTTTGTTTATTGACAAAGCCATTAAGCCAAAAATTAGCTTCATCGCTGAACATGGTTTTTCGATGAAATTCAGGGTTTTCTTCAAACTTTAGCAGACCCCAATCGGAGAAGTTTCTGCGCTTAAAATTATCAAGAGGCTTCAGTTCTTGAGTTAATTTGATCTTGTAAGGGTGTACGCCAAGATCTTTACGCAAAATTCGCCACAATGTGATTTAAGAGATTCCCAATTCCTATGCAAGGCATGGAATCGACTGATTTGGCACATTTGAACTGAAGCACTTACGGCTGCAATATTTTCGATACTTCGACCGGTGCGTTGTCTCACTGCCACAGGAACATCCAATAGTGAATTATTTGACTCAAATTTATAGCACGCACAGTCTTTCTGGTGGGACGATTATTACGACCGAAAATTAGAGCAAGCACTCTTAAAGTTACGAGCACCAACCCAGAGTTGCGGTAGTAATTTTAAAAAATGTTCAAACCTTGCTCGCTCGTGAACTTCATCATGATAAAAATGTTACCCTTGGCTGACGTTTTGACGTTGACAGATCATGAAGAACGTTCAAGGGTGCGTTCGTATTGAAATACAAAATTGTTATGTCCCTACATAAATCTAAATTTATTGAAAAAATTATTGTAGACATCAGAATGTCGAATATAAAGACACAAAATTTTATCTCAGTCCAAAACTCCAAATCAATATACAAGTTTTGGATACATTTTATAATCAAGAAAAGACTTCTAATACAGAAGAAAATATTAGAAATTCGGTAGCATCCAGATCATTTGTGCTTTCCAAAATTACAATTCATCCGAGAGCAAGTATAATGGAAAAAATGAAAAAACAGCTACGTTGAGACGGAAATGTGATCAAACAAAAGGCTCTGAAGATATTGAAATGTTAAACGGGACAATCGTCAATGGATGTGTACAGCCATAAGTTTTTTGCTGGCAATGGATGGTTTATAAAATTCAAAAGACGCCATTCATTGCACCATATAAAAATACAGGGAGGATAGGCATCCGCTAATGTAGATGCAGCAAACGCGTATCCAGAAGAACTTCCAAAAAACAAATTCAACAAAAGGGGTGTTTAACACCGAAGAAAACAGAGGGCACTATGGAGGAAAAATATGCCCTCTAGAAAGTATATTTCAAAAAAATTAAAAACAGCACCTGGTTTTAAAATTGATAAAGATCGCATAACGATACTTTTATGCAGTAACGCACCCGGAGATTTGATGACTAGGGAGGGCCAACACTAAGGTGTGGATGACTGCTGAGTTATTTAAGAATTGATTCCATTTTTAACCTTATTAAAGTTAGCCGAAATATTCCAGCCGAAAAAATCGATAGTGCAGATAGTGTTTTTGCTATATCAGCCGAAAGTAAACAACATGGATAATGGTATATTTAATATATATATATATATATATATATATATATATATATATATATATATATATATATATATATATATATATATATATATATATATATATATAACAACAATATGACCTATCAAATAGGCATAGTGGCATTAATGGCCTAGGTCGTTTATCTTGAACAACTCAGCGTTCAATGAATTTTTCAATACATTGAAAATGGAAATTTTGTCAAAAAACCACCCTGCAACTCCTTCAGACTTACTCCACATTTAGATCAGAGTTGAACAACAATATGACCTATCAAATAGTCATAGTGGCATTAATGGCCTAGGTCGTTTATCTGGAGCAACTACGCGTTCAATGAATTTTCAATACATTGAAAATGGAAATTTTGGAAAAAACACCCTGTATCTCCTTCAGATTTACTTCACATTTAGACCAGTATTGAACAACAAGATGGCCTATCAAATAGTCATAGTGGCATTATGGCCTACGTCAATTATTGGGAGCGCCAGAGCAATCAATTAGTTTTCAATACATTGAAAATGGAAATTTTGTCTAAAAACAACTCCGTATATCCTTCAGACTTTCTCCACATTTAGACCAAAGTTGAACAACACTACGGACAGAACATGCACAACAATATATATATATACAAATATATATATATATATATATATATATATATATATATATATATATATATATATATATATATATATATATTTATATATATATTTATATATTTATATATATATATATATATATATATATATATATATATATATATATATATATATATATATATATATATATATATATATGTTTATTTATTTATTTATTTTTTTATTTGAAATAGAAATATTTGCTGATATCTTTCGGCTGAAGAAAATCAATTAACATTGTTCATGTTGTTTGCTTTCGGCTGGGATAGCGAGGACACTATCTGCACTACCGATTTTTTATCTTTCGGCTGGAATCTTTCGGCTAACTTTAATAGTATCCATTTTTGTTTTGTCCCGGATATGAAAAATTTTTTTAAAAAAAGAAGTTAGCATTCAAAGTACTGCTAATTTTGGATAATGGCCAAATGTTAAGATATCCATCTTACCCCCGTGGATGAATCCACTTCTCCATGGCTACATATGGAGCTTCTGATCCATACATGATGTCGTAGCCTGCGAGGTAAAAATCAGCTTCGTCGGAAAATATGATTTTTCGTTAAAAATGCTCATTTTCTTCCAAGCGTTCTACAGCCCAATTAGCGAACGGAAAACGTTGCGAATAGTCATTTTTCTTCAGCTCCCATGCACTAATTCAACTTTGTACGCCTTCATACCGGGGCCATTATGCAAAATTATCATCGCAGAACTGCGTGAAATGTTCAACTCTTGAACACAGCTGCAATATCCTCGGCTGTACGCGCTGTAAATGCACGTGCACGTGTTGGCGTATATAATAATAATCCAGTTTCATGAACTTGCTTCACAAATAGATCTTCAAATTGCCTTGTAGGCATTTCATTTCTATTAAATTTTCCACGTAAATTTCTTACAGTTTGGGTAGAGCTCTCACCACTTAGAAAGTAAGTTTTCAATATTACTTAATTTTGTTCAAGCGCAAAGCGATCCTTAATTTTCTGTCATAACACGAATAACGTAAGTGTTGCCGCACACTCGAAATAACCGGTTGTTGAAATTGCAACCGCTAGATGGGGCACCCGTTAGATAAGATGAGGTTGCTCTAAATATAGGTAAGAAAGAAATCATTGGTTTATTGAACTTAAAACATGAAAATGAAACTCGTCGTTTGTAGATAGAATTATAGTAACGTATTAGTAACTCAGGTACAACGTGGTAAAAGATCGATAGCTGTAGATCACAATGCCAAATAGTACGAAACAAACTTTATAATCGTTAATAAAAATTTCGATGTGAAAGGATCATAGCATATCTACATTTTTCCGGTATTTTTCTATTAGTTACGTTTAGTTAGGTAACATAAATACAATTTTGATTAATAAATTATTTCAATTTACTAAACCCCGGTCAGAAAAGATTCTACTGCGGACAAATATTTTTGCAATTTGTGTATAGAGATTGTTAGCTAAATCGACAAGCGTTTCAATACTTTTAATTTTTCTCGTCCTTCATTTATTTTTATTTTGCTCCTGTTCAGGTGTTTTAATTTCAAACATAATCAATTCTACAACATTAAAAATGGAAGGCGTGGTAGTGGAAAAAAATTCGTAGTCATTAATTATTTCCCTTTACAAATACAACAAGCTAAAAAGTTTTACTGTGCTGCGATTTTTTTTTTAAATTTTTATTTTAAAGATGAAGAGAAATGGTAGATTTATAAATGAAATTTTATTGAATTTAACTTTAAAATACATAATTTAAATTATCAACTCTCTAACAACGATCTGTGAAATCAATGCTATATGTATAAATTGGATAATAATGCGGCATTTAGTAAGGCACACACACGTACACATATAATTCAGGAATTGGATAATTACCTTCACCCCAACCAGTCCATCGCCCATCGACCAAAAGCAGTTTAATACCTCTTTTGGTATATGGATATAGTTTTTTTAAATGTCTAATCAATAAAAAAAGCATAAATCATTGTTTGGGCCATAAAAGGTAAAAATAACATATACTTGGATTATAGCCAATAAAATCGAAAATTGATTACATCTCCATAATACATAACCATCTAACTATGTGCACATCAATACATATCCAACACATACCTATTTAGGTGGTTTATCCATGGCTCAATGCCTTTATGAAATGGCAAATTGTGTGTTAATTAAATTGATCGAAACTTCTAAATGATTTTCGTACAAATGAGCAAGATGATAAGCATTTTTTGTTCCTTTTCTTTATACATAGATATAAATAATGGTCTACGTGGCTAATTTAATTTAATTAACAATTCAGTCAAAATAATTTCGAACTCATTGAAATACTAAAATACGTAGGAGTTGTCTACATGAGATAAGAAACATGCCTAAACATACAAATACGTTTTCCGATTCCTTTTTTGTGAATATGAAAAATTTCATTCGATTTGAATCTATGTATCTCTAGTTGATTATTTTTTGCTGTATAGAGTTTGTCATTCCACATATGCGACTAAAGCGTGTACATATTTGGAAAACTGTAAACAAAATTTCTAAATGAAAGTCTTTTAGAATATAATCAACAATGACATCATACACAACAACATATGTTTTCTAGTATCAGCATAAGATTAAACAGTGGTAGGGTTGTTGCACTTTGCTCTGCAATTTTTCGTTTTTGGTTACTCTCTTTATTATCTTAGAAGAGCCTTGATCTCCACTGCCATATTTTTTCATAAAGTTCAGTCAGTAGCTAAACCTCTCTACTCCTTATAAATGATCGTAATAGTGCATCAGCAAACTCCAATGACATAGCTACTAAACATTTTTTACGTGATATTGAATTTTCTTGTTTATTAGTGTCGGTACGTTTTGTATGTAAAGCGAAAACTGTGGCAGCAAAAAATATGAAAACAACAACAGAAAATGACAAAATTCGGGATATCAATTGAAAACGATTGATCAAATAGATTGTCGGGGAGGCAGAGCCTTCGTAACAAAAATACCATTGAGTTTACTTGCTTGATAATACGTTCGATGTGATGTATAAAATTCAATTCGTTGTCACAAAAGACACGAAAAAGATGAATGGAACTGGTTCTGGTAAAAGCATCGTTGTTAAACTTAGAATCGTGTATGGGGTGCTGTGTTCCCCAAGGTTTTTTTCGACTTACAATAAAATAGACTACTTGTTCTACACCACCATATTTTATTGTTTTTTCAGTAAGATTATACGTGTTTGGGGAGCTGCATTCATCCTCTATCTGATATGTAATATGTGATAGATAATCAGCTAATTTTTTGCAAACAAATTTTTTCGGAATTAAATTTTTTCGGAGTTAAATTTTTTTAATATTATCAGACGACCCCTTTCCCCTAATCGTGAAATCTCCATAGAAAATTCCTTTGGGGGAGGACGGTTAAGGCTGGAGTTAATTTGTCATGGTAATGTGGGAGTATTGTCCGGGGTGGTCATATCTGGAGTGGGGGAGCGGTAAATTCATAGATCTATTAATAAATTATTATTTTCTGATTCTAGTAAACTTCACTTTACTATAACAAAAATTGTCAATATTTTTAACAATTTCCAAAGCAGTGTTAGCAGTTTTCTAGCAGTGTGATTTTTGAATAATGTTCTGTGGTTAAATTTTTTTAAAATAATTACAGTTCAGAGTTCTAAAAATTTTAGGATGAAAAAATTTCTCGGACTACTCAATGAAGGTTTTGGCTAAATATTTCTATTGTGGTCAAGATAAGATTTTAGATTTTGAATACAAATGAATTCCAATTAATTATGTGAAAAAAAGAAAAAAATTGTTGTGTTGTTTATTATTAACAAGACAATGCACACTGTACTCCTCAAACATATGTCAAATTAAATTAAGATATTTGATTGATATGTAGCGGCTTGTTTCTTCAACCACAAGAAACACCGCACAATATAATTAAATAGAAACGGACAATTCTCCGACGACTTAATTATTTATTAACGGACAACCACTCTTTTGTTTTTTATAACAAACAAAATCGTTACCAATAGTAAATAGTAAATAGTATTGTAATCATACCATGGATGCCCCCAATCATTATTGTGATAATCAAGACACAAGCATTTAATACATAATTAACTCGATGGCGTGGCAATTCCAATTGGTACATTAAATAAACTTATCATGCAACTGTGTTCATAGGCGTACGTCTATAAGATAACATTTGTTCCCAACATCATAGAATCCCTATACCAAAATAATGAAACAGCATTTAGTATCACGTACAAACTGAATGGCTTACCAAATTTAACAAAATATGGGGTCGTACACTCCTTGCATTTCGGGACGCAGAATTCAAATTTTTGGAACTAGCTAGTCGTGTCGAGAACGAAAACGCTTAGTTAGCTATTATACGGATGTTGAGCAAAACGTCATCCCTATTAATTTACTTTGCTTTCTCTTTCTCAATAAACTCACAATAACATTGATTGACACTTATGAAAATAAGGCAATCATTTGGAAAAACTTATTTCAATAAAAAATAAATACAAATTGATGATTGATGATTATTTTGGTCCACCAATTTGTTGCCTACGGGAAACAACATTTATCATATGCGGATTTAATTTTATCATTTCCCTCCCACTCAATTATGCCCAATTTCCTATTACAAAATAGTCTAATTTGTTATGCTTATGAAAAAAGCACCACACTTCACTTACAGATATAAGAAGAGATTTTTAGATACGAGTAAATATAATTTTTTTATAGTATCTGTGTGGTATGTTGTTATCAACGAAAAGATGTTAACGAAAAATATCAAATTTCCGGTTAAGGCAGTTGTCTTCTAGAAACAACACATTTTTTATTATTATACCATGCACAGAAGCTTTCTGCAGCCATAACAAGCAGACATATACACGTTTTGTTAAGAAAGAAAAAATTTTGTTTTCAATTTTATTTTAAACTATACCGGGTGAACAGAAAGTTTTGGAGAGCCCACACTGCTAATAAGAATAACTTTGAAGATTTCTTCTGTTTACCCTTTGAGTAGGTCTATTCAAAGAAAATTTAAATTTGTTCCGTAATTTACAGTTGAAGATCAAATCGTAGATGCTGGATTTAACTGTTTTCGCTACGTAAGCTAATTTGCAGGTCCCCTGCCATAAATTTCAAATAAAATTAGTTCAGTACGTTTGTAAATGTTATAGGAAATGACGAAGAAACAAGGATAGACATCGTTCGCAGATGGTTGGTATTAGGTTCTTTTCATAGATGTTCTTCCAGTGTTCGGCTAATCTGGTTAAACGGTTCTCTACCATTCCATACATATTCGAAATATGGATAACTCTAAGTTTCTCGTTGATCCAAATTTAGTTCGTGCAATACGTCCGGGCTTATTGATTCACAATTGGTTAGGCTTCCACCCAGTTGCTGAAGTAATCAAACACACCGGGATGTACCGATTATCATTCGTTTCTGAAAATACACCGCCGATGTTTATTGTTATTCGTGCAAACGGTGTTCCAACATTGTTGCTTCATTCTCTCTTTCGCAAGAGTTCATGATCTCTTACTTGCGGCACAAACTTTACATTGTCTGCACCAATCTTCAATGTTTTCGCGGTAATTGATGAATGAATATGCTCCAGATTTTCTATCGTGTGTTTCTTGTAGAGCTTCTCGTATGCGATTGTATGGTAGCACAATTTACTGTTTATTGTTGTCGCCTTTAGTTGATTCCCAGACTTTTAATAACAATTTTCCATCTACGCTCAGGGAATGTCACTACCAATCACTTTTAACAGTGGCGCTTTGAGATGCAATTCCATGCCAACACGGTCGTCTGCCTTATATTAGTAATTTTTATACTGACCAAATTAACTAGTCAGCCACCTGGTTTTCTTTCTGCTTCAAGCTGGATTTATGCTATAACTGTTCAATAGTTCCTAAGTGCAAACATTGAACACACTGAACTGCACGGGTTCTTCCGGATAATCCATATGCATTGCTGAGGAACATACCTCGTCGGTGGTCAGTCTTGAAAGTGCAGGTTTGTAGTTGTTCGATCCACCTAGTTAGTTGCTCCTCGGTTTCCTTGAACTGTATCAACCATTTGAGAGCCACATGATCTATTCGATCTATCGGTGAGGCGATGAAGACTTTGTACAACATCTGCAAAATTTGACACAAATCGTCGATAGGAGCATAATCATAGACAACTTCTTAGTTGATTTATCCTTTGGTGCTGTCCAATCCATTACTGATGCTAACTTCTTCGAAATGTTCGCACGTTTGAAACATTACGACCCAAATAGTTAACTTCTTACCAGAACGTTAAGGGGATTGTTGACTTGCTCCTCAAATGTGCGGCCTAGTACAATGATAACATCAAAATGGAGCAAACATGTTTTCTAATTTAGGCCTCTTAGAACTTGCTCCATTAATCTCGCAATTATAACAGGCGCATTGCTTAATCCAATGGGCATTAGTACAAATTGTTAAAGTCAGTTTTTTGATGAAAATTGCCTCTTCTGTCTATTATAGCAGGATTGGTACTTGCCAAGCCGTCGTGTATGTCTGCTTTTCAGATACACGGTGCTGAACTCCCATTTTCTTAGTTAATTCGGCCGTCTCCTGTTGTTTTACGAGCGGTATTCGTCTTGCTGCTTGCCGGATTGGAGTAAACTTTCCTATGCCGATTTTATTTTGAATTATGTTGAGCGAATGATCTTCTTCAGTTTATGATTTAGTGAATGACGACATTATTTCGACTGGCATTTTGCAATATAGTTCAACCTCAGCTTTATCAATGGTCATCCATTTTTTAATTATATTTGTTAGCTCACGTTCATAGCACATACTTGTACTTTCTGCTGGAATTTCACGAATGTTCTTCCACGCAACAACTCATTATTTTTGACATTGGTAGGCTCCACAATTCCCATTTAGTATCTCCAATGTGACCGCATATTTACTGTATCGTATGTAGCATTTAAGTCTTGTTTTCTTTAACGTTGTAGTGTTAACAAAGTGGGGTCTCGGCTATATGTACGTATGTCATGCCTTTACAACGCGCTTATTTACATAACCGATGAGAGAGCTTGATTTATGTATTTGTTTATGTTTAATATGGACATTTAAATAAAAAGTGTTATCTCTGGCTCACAGTAATGTGTTCACCATCCTATCAAAAGATATGGGAACATTTATGTTTTGACAAGGAGAAATTAAGCACTATCAAACTTAGGATCAAACTTAGGAAAACTATCATACCACGGAGGATAGCAAAAATTATTTGATTTTGCAATAGCAGATATGATGCCAGACTTCAGGCGTGAGGTCCAATTTCTGTTCTAAACAGTTCATGGCATGACACAAATGGCGTCTATAAATCCAAAGCATACCAAAGTCAGTCGCATGCGAAGCAAACTAAGCCAAATTCATTTTTTAGAAATTTTGGTTTAAATTATTTGGGAGCACCCAGACAATCGTTTAGTGTTTCTTGGCCAAGCTCAATAGAAAGCATCGCAATGTTTACAACACATAAGAGCCCGGCGATGTTTTCATTTTGTCCTAGTGCCGCGGTATTTCCATTATTCTGTTGTAATGTGCATTTCGTTCTTTCTTACACACAATCTAAAATATTTAAACCGACATAATCAAACTTCACAACGCAAATTCTAGACATGGGTATATCAAAAATGTTTTATAGGACGCCATGCACCTAAATACTAACCAATGCTACTCATTGCTACTCAATCTTTGAGGTGGCAGTGTAATCAAATAAACAGAATATGGATCGGGCCGGCGTAGTCCACTCCAGTTGGGATGAAACGGCGTAATACAGTAACGCGGGGAATTGGCAGATTTCCCTTTAGATATTCTGCGGTTGTAACTTTGAATCGATGGCATCGGATACATTAGTGGTTATTATGTTGGACTGCTTGGATTTCTTTGATGATCCAGAATTGTTTCCGTAGGAAGGCCAAAGTTAACGCATTTCCCCCGTGCAACGTTTATTGATGTCCCTAATCCAATACTAACATGGTGAATGGCCTTTTATATGGTAGGATGATTAGATGTTTTCTTCGTAGGTCAGGGACGAGTTTTCCAACCTTCCACCAACTCGAAATATGTTTTCTTTGTCGAGGAATGGGTTGAGCGAAATAGTTCTGCTGCGTTTATTGTTGGTTTACCTTGTTTCAGTACCGAATGTTCTTCTGCAAATTCCACCTGTTGTTAGTTCCCCTTCTTTAGTTCGCCTTTTTAATATATGAATTGTTACCAGTATGAGCGACCTCAAGGATAATTTCTTATTGATTAAGGTCTGAATTGGAGATTCTAAGTTTCCCATTTGCAGATGTGTGGTGACCATATTTTTGTTTTGCTCAGATGTTTTATTTGCCGCGACTTCTCCTGTGCCGCGAATTGCTTTGAGGTTACACTGCAGAAGCGCAATCTGCTGGATTGTCTTCTGAACGGATATAGTTCCATGACTGGATGTTGGTATTTTGTTGAATCTGTTGAATCCGGTGCTATCCTGGTTTTCGCAATCAAGAGACGGATTGTGCTTTGCACATTGATGGTACTTTTATTGTACAGTACTGCCGCGTAAGCATGCTGGACGCATCACAGAATCCTTATTACCTGCCGAGTTAGGTCGAATTTGAGTTGATCCCAGCGATTAGCTGTTTCTGCTGCTAGCTCCTTGTCCTAGTTCAGATCGAGACTCCATATCCTTTGATACATTATTTTACAACCTATGATTAATGGTGCCAGCCATCCCAAAGGATCAAAGATTTTTGAAATTTCTGACATGACGACATTTCTGACGTTTCGTTATTTTCTTAACATTGGGTCGTACATCCTATCTGTAACGTTTTCAAAACTGCTCTTCCGCGATGGTAAGATTGCCGCTCAAGAACTCTTCCTTGTGTAATTCCTTTAAGAGGTCAGGATGATTGCTTGATCACTTACTCAATTCCATTCCCCCTTGCTGAAGTAGTTCGATAAACTGTGATTTCACTTGTACCGCTTCTTCCTTGGTATCTGCTCAAGTCAAAACGTCAACATAAAACTCGTGCAGTAAATTATTACCCCCTTGGGGTATTTGCTGTGTTCATCTTTGGCGAGTTGATGCCACGTGCGAATCGTCAGATAGGATGCAGAAGATGTTCCATAGGTTACAGTGGGTAATTGATATTCACCTATTGGATGACGTTTGCTTTCTCTCCATATAATTTGTTGACATTTATAGTGTTCTTCTTGTACCAATATTTGACGGTATACCTTTTTGATATATGCAGAGAATACTGTCTAATGTTTTCTCTATCTAAGAAGGACCACCCATCAGCTTTCATTCAGGCTGATGCCTGTGGATGTTCTTATCGATACATCAAATATTGCTCGAATGTTAGTAGCGTTCCTGGTTTTCTTAACCACTCCATGATGGGGTAAATAAAATTTCACTCTGCCGAGGTCAATCTGTATGTTGTGACCCATCTGCATGTACTCTCACATGAAGTTTACCTACAGTGATCTTAATTCTGGATTTTCACCGAATTTCGCCTCCAGGTGTAGAAACCGTTGTAGTGCTGGCGAGTACTTCCGAGCAGATCCAATTCGCTTTCTTGGACTGGTAATTGTATACTATGTCGGCCATCTTTACTCGCTTGGTGGTTCGGAATCTCTTCTAATTCCTAGAACTTATCCATGAGCTACCACGTCTGCTGTTTGATTGTGGTTTGTGACGGGTCAAAGATTATCCATCCCAAACTGGAGCTTATGGCGCTTGGCCATCTGATCATTCGGTTCCAGATAAAGTTGCTGTGAACGTCCGAAACTAACAGTAGTTTAATTGGCGTCGGGCGATCAACAGTTAGATCCGATAGATGGCGTTCGGGTGTTCTGGCATGTTTGAGGTGATTTTTGGTAACCTATATGCGCATCCCGTTTTAGTCTGTACGAGGAATCAAAATGAGGTTGAAGGCAAATCTGGCTACTCGTATTTGCCTTGTTAGTTGTGTTAGCCCTAGCTCCTGAGATCCTAATCGTTATTCACTGTAGTTGTAGGTCTAGCCTTTGAACCGCTTTCTCCATAATTAAAGAAACATAAGAGAGTTGATTTTTACGATGGCCGTAGCTGGTGCAACTGGGTTTCTCGCTGCACGATATCGTTGGATGATGCGCGAGACATGTTTCACATTGTATCTCCCGTTTAAGAAACATGGTCCCTGATTTGACTAGCCGTGCTTGTCGGTTTTTGTCCTCCGGATACGTCAAGGGATTGTAATCTTCTCGTTAAAAATTTCTATGGTAAACTATGTAAAAAAAATATTATACTGTATTTGATTATACTGCCACCTACAGTCAAAGATTGGAACCGTCGACGTAAATTGTCGTCATATAGCAAAATTCTTAAGCAATGGGGACGTTATTATCTAGGAGCACTTCTGGAAGGACAATGCACCTAATTGGCCTGCGTAGAAGCTTTCAGTATTGAAGTTACAGATTATGATTCCAGTGACAAATAAAAATTTCATTAAGGTACAAGATTTTACATTTCCAGATGAACTGTGGAGATATGTGGGGAAATATACCATCAGACAAAGTTCAATTAAAGTATCGTTAGTACTTTTAATTGGAAAATAATAATTAAATTTCGATTTTACTTTATTTTATTTTTGTTTCTGGTTTAAATATATTTTTTTATAATTTTTAATTAAATTTGTGTTAATCAAATACAAAATATATGATTTTTATGTATATAAGCATATCCTCAATGGTCTGCTAAAAGCATAAACGTGAATTGTATATTTGTATTTATGGACAGGTGATATGCGTATGAAATGATAATATTTGTGCGTTTTATTTATCTCAAAATTAATTTAAAATTTCGATTTATTTTATTAATTTTTAAATAATCATTATTAATTGAAAAAAGTAATAACATGAAAATAAACTGGATGTGGTTGAAATATTGTGTTGTGGTCAGAGCTTTATTCTTGTGGCGTTTTTCCACCATACTTGACACGTGGTATCGATATATATACTTTTATGTTAAGTTACATGTTTTACCACTTTATGGTTGTGGTTTTAGTTTTTTCTGTTAACTTCAATATTTGGTTTCACTGGAGCGAGGTGAAACCACCGACTAGACTACATTTTAACAGTAATCTAAAATATCTTCGCAAATGTATCGTAAATAAGATTAAAACGTTTTTTATTCGAAATCTGGATTTTATTGTCATACAAAATATTTTAACATGTTAAATACGAAATTACGAAATTAATCCAAATGATGTAATTAAAATTCGATTAAACCCGAGATTATGGGATATTGCTTTACATTTGCTGTTTTGTGATGATATGATTGTATGTATACTCGTATGTTGTTAAGCTTTTATTTCCACGATTTCGTTGTTGGGGCGAAAATTTTACTATTTCAGGCAATTTTATTACATTAAAGGTCATAAAATTATATTTGGTGATAATTACCAATAATTTATTTGAAGAAATAATTAGACGCTATCTGCAACAGTCATATATTTTTGATAATTGTTTATTCTACTGGGAGCAGGGGCTGCTCATTCGCGTGAAGTTTGTTCTACAAAAAATTAAGATTCGGTTAGGACAAACTTCACTGTTCTGTACAAATACGTGAAGTGTGAACAATGGCTATTTTTCACAAAACATAAAGATATTGGTACTTTATATTTTAATTTTGGTGCTTGAGCATTTATAATCGGCACTTCATTAAGTATTCTAATTCGAGCCGAACTAGGACACCCCGGAGCATTAATTGGCGATGACCAAATTTATAAAGTCATTGTAACTGCCCATGCCTTTATCATAATTTTTTTTATAGTTATGCCTATCATAATTGGAGGATTTGGAAGTGAGTTAGTCCTTCTAATACTAGGAGCCCCTGATATAGCATTTCCTCGAATAATTAACAAATGTTTCTGGATACTCCCCCCCTCTCTTACTCTCTTATTAGCTAGCAGTATAGTAAAAAATGAAGGCGATACAGGTTGAATAGTCTATCCCCCCTGTCAGCCAGAATCGCCCACACAGGTGCCTCTGTAGACTTGGCAATTTTTTCCTTACATCTAGCCGGAATTTCTTCCATTTTAGGAGCTGTAAATTTCGTAGTAAGGAATTCTATTAATATACGATCTAGAGGAATTACACTAGACCGTATGCCTTTATTCGTTTGATCTGTAGCAATTTTATTACTACTCTCATTACCTATTTTAGCCGGAGCTATTACAATACTTCTAACTGATCGAAATTTATATTTTTCATTTTTTGGCCCTGCAGGATGGGGAGACCCATCGTATACCAGCATTTATTTTGATTCTTTGGGCACCCAGAAGTTTATATTTTGATTCTCCCAGGATTTGGAATAATCTCACATGTAATTAGTCAAGAAAGAAGAAAAAGGAAACATTTGGAGCATTAGGAATAATTTATGCAATATTAGCAATTGGCTTACTAGGATTCATTGTCTGAACCCACCACATATTTGGTATAGACCTTGATACTCGGTCATACTTTACTTCAGCTACTATAATTATTGCTGTCCCAATAGGAATTAAAATTTTTAGTTGACTCGCAACTTTACATGGATCCCAATTAACATATTCCCCGTCATTACTATGATCATTAGAATTTGTATTCTTATTCACTATGGGAGGACTCACAGGAGTAATATTAGCCAATTCATCAATTGATATTATTTTACATGACACTTATTATGTAGTAGCCCATTTCAGCCTATTAACAGGCTTAACAATAAATGCTCAAAGACTAAAAATGCAATTCACTATCATATTTTTAAGTGCTAATTTAACATTCTTCCCACAACATTTTTTAGGACTAGCCGGAATATCCCGGCGATACTCTGATTTTCCTGATGCCTGTACATCCTGAAATATTATCTCTACTATTGGATCAACAATTTCCTTAGTGGGTATTTTAATATTCTTTTTTTATTATTTGAGAAGGCATAATTGTTAAAGGATTAGCAATTTATCCAATTCGCTTAAATTCTTCCATTGAATGATACCAAAATTTACCTTCAGCCGAACATAGCTACTCATAGTTACCTCTACTAACTAACTAATCTAATGTGGCAGATTAGTGCAATGGATTTAAGCTCCATATATAAAGTTTCTCTTTCATTAGAATCCTAACTAATGGCAACTTGATCAAATTTAGGGCTACAAGACAGAGAACAACTCACATTCTTTCATGATCATGCACTAATAATTTTAACAATAATTACTATTTTAGTTGGCTATGTAATAACAACATTAAGATTCAATAAATTCACTATTCGGTATTTATTGTCGGGACAATTAATTGAAATCATGTGAACAATTCTCTCCGCTATTATTTTAGTATTTATTGCTATATACCCTCATTACGTTTACTTTACTTAATAGACGAACTCTATAATCCCTGAATTACATTAAAAACAATTGGTCATCAATGATATTGAAGTTATGAATTTTCAGACATTAAGAGAATTCCGACTCTTAGATCGAATTCGAGTTCTAGTATCAGCTGCTGATGTCCTACACTCATGAACTATCCCAGCTCTAGGTGTTAAAATTGACGCAACTCCCGGTCGATTAAATCAAACAAGTTTTTTAATTAATCGGCCAGGATTATTTAATGGTCAAAGTTCAGAAATTTGTAGGGCTAATCACAGATTTATACCTATAGTCATTGAAAGTGTCCCAATAAATTATTTCATTAATTGAATTAAAACCTTTAATTCCTCATTAGATGACAGAAAGCAAGTATTGGTCTCTATCCTAAATCCTAAAAAAGGTATATGTATAGGGTGTCTCAGCAAGAGCGCCGGATCTAAATTTCCCGCCATTTTGTTAATACGAGTTGTACGGTGATTTTTTTTGACACTTGTCACGTACAGACCACACGATTTAAGAATACGAGAATTGAGAAGTATTCAAATCAACAACGTTTAATTATTGTAAAACAAAATGGTGAAAGTTTTGCGAAAACAGTTCGCCAATTGCGTTAAGTTTTGGGTGCGTCAAATGAATCGACAGTGAGGCATTTAAGTACAAAGTTAGAGACCAAATTTACGCTGATGGATCAGAAGATCATTGTTCGCCGTCGTCCTTGTAGGTCACTCGAAAATATAGGCGCAGTAAGGGAATCTGTGGCCGAGAATCCAGGAACTTGGGAGTGCGGTATCGTGAAATGTTAACGGAGTTTTTGTGGCCCGAATTGGATGTAATTGATGTGGGGGACATGTTTTTCGGTTAATTTGTATGTGATGGCTATTTATGTAAACTTTCCTAAATGGCATTTTAATATGTTAATAACGTTATATTATGCTTCATAAAATTTTTACCTTAACATTGCACGCTTAGTGATATTAAATTATTGGTTAGTTGTTCTATTTAAATACAAATCGACTCTAAGGGTATTTTTCAAACACCGATTTATTGCGGGCTTATTGGCTTATTTGGCGCAATCTTAAATAAGTCGGTTAAGTCATTCCAATCCATTGTACCGACTTATTTGTGACGTAATAACAAAAAACAACACGCAATTTCTATTATATGGGAGAAAAAAATTGACATATTAGTCGTTGCTACTAGATGTGAAAATAAAAACTGCATGTATTCCATTTAGTCAAGACACAATTTTGGAGACATTTCTGTGTAGACGAACTTATTCAAATAAGTCTCCTCGCGAGGTGATTTATTTGAATAAGTCGGTGTCCACAAATAAGTCGGTGTTTGGAAAACAGCCTAAATTAATTATAAATATTAGATTGTTCAGTTCACAATTTGCGTTTGTTTAATCTTTTTTATTAGGTTTGACAGTAAGTTGCCGAATATGTTATGCTTGTTATTAAATTTGTTATTATTTTCAAAGAATGTTATAACAAACTGAAAAAAACTTTTGTGGCCGCAGAAAATCAAAAAAATATAGTGAAAATTCTAATTCATAACTTTTCCCCAAGTTGTCCTTATAGTCTCAGTATGACCTAAGCTATTAGAAAAACCACCAAAAGAATTGGTTACTAGTAGAAGTTTCTAATATATTGGCCAAAAACTGAAAATAAATTAATAAACAATTTTAAATTTTCAAAAGGATTGGTTATGAAATGGCCAAGTTTAGTCCAGTGTGAACAGATCCTAGAATTTTGTCCAAAACTTACTTTTAAATACCTGATCAATACTACTATCCAAATTTAATCGTCATTCTTTAAGAATGACGGAAAAACGGAATATTTTTAATTTCAAGATTTCTTTTACCGAGTTCCTTTACTTCGGAGATTCATCAATTTGTCAATATTTAGTGAAAAAGGGGTATAAATGAATAAAACATTTCCACTGCTAATTATATAAGAAAAATAAATTCTCTTTTGTAATGGTGCTACCACTTGCGGCGAGTAGCGTAATCTCTCCGCTGTCAAATTTCCGCTATCTTATACAGCATCAATTTTAGATTAGAACAAATTCAGCTACTGTATTTTTCGGATGGCTATGCACATTACCTGATAGGAATATGCAATCAGAAGGTCCAACTTCATTGGTTTCTAAAACACTTTTTGTCAGAAAATTGTTCCAACGGTCGTTGTTGTTCAATGGAATTGGGCAAATTCTGGATTAGCACAAATTCAGAAACTATATTTTTTGGATGGCAATGAACATACCTGACAGGAATATGCTATCTGAATTGATTATAACTTGGGCTTTATAACATTTTATTTCTATCGTTTAATTTGTTGTTCAACCCAATTATTAGCCGTGTTATTTATTAGCGCCCGCTGTATCCGGAGCACGCAATTTTCTATGTCAAAACTTATATTTAGCGCGCTATTTTTGCATATAATTAATTTATTTAATTCTAAACTAAGATTTTTCATTCAACTTTTTAGTTAAAAATCGATAAATAAATATCTTGCTCTACCTATTTATCGGTAGCCGCTACCGGGAGCGCTGTCTATTTCAAAGTGAAATTTTAAATTCCCTATGTTTTGTATTACAACCCTTAAACTATTAGAAACTTAATCTTACAATAAAAATTTAAAACGCAGCAAGATGATTTGTTTTTTATAACGTCATGCCAAAATAAATGTTAATTGGTATATTTCAGGTCGTTAAATGTATGTTTTATGGTAAATTTATTTTTGCATTTTTATGGTATAGCGATACCAGTGAATAAATAGCTACAGTTTCAGTAGAAATTTCCCTTCGGCGCCGGATAGTGCTCCAATATTAGTCTTGTTTTAATATATTTTCTTAAAGAAACGATATTTTGAATACTAGTAACATTGAATGGATTAAAACCAAATTTTAATTGAGGTTTTTAAATAACAACCAACCAACCTGAATTGATAATTTTTGTATATTGTCAGCTTTACTGGTCGAGAGGAAAATTTATGTTTAAGCTTTTACATACTAGGTGCGCAACTAAATTTCAGTTTTTTTTTTTAAATTAATAATGGAAAATTTCAATAGAAACATAAAAACTGGTATACTCAAAGTGTTGTCCTTCGCTATCTACACATTTTTATGAATACCATGACGATAAAACGACGCGTCTTTGGGTCGAAACCAATCATCCAACCAATTTTGCACTTCTTCGAAATTAGCCAAGTGTAGCCCTGCAAGCATTGTACCATCGACCGGAACAAGTGATAATCCGAGAATAAGGCGGGTGCGGTAGCAGATCCCATATGAGCATTTTGATGGTGTCCCGGACGAAGGGAGTGCGATGGCTGGCATGGAGCATTGTCGTGCTGCAATGTTACTCGTGCATGTTTCGTGTCCCATTCTGGCCGTTTTTCGAGCAATTTGGCTGTTTTTCGTTCAGATTGATGGGTTGTTCTCGGTAGCGTTGCCCATTGACAGTTTCGTCCTGTTTCCCACCAAACGTAGAGCATTGGCTTCTTCCCGAAGAAATTGTCCATGCCTTCGATGTTGATGCTTCGCGAGGTGAAAGCCACGACTTTTTGCGTTTGGGATTTTTAAAAAAGATCCACTTCTCATCTCCCGTAACAATTTGAGTCAGGAAGCTCTTTCTTTCACACCGTGAAAGCAAAATTTCGCAAGTGACTCTTCGATTTTCCATCTGTCTCTCAGTCAACCTTTGCGGCACCCATTTCCCCCCTTTTTGAATTTTTCTCATAGCATGTAAACGTTTAGAAATACCTTGGCAAATCGTGTTTAATGCCTTTAACCCATTGCCATTTCTGAAGCGTTTAAACCAATTTCCACAGGTAGTGGAGGTTCGATAGTGCATGTTTGCCGTAGGCCTCCTCAAACTAATGACGTGCTTCAGCTGCACTTTTTTTTCGAGTTGAAGCAGAAAAGCACTGCTTCCCGCAAATGCTGTTTGTTTCTCACAAAACACGATATTTTCGTTCGCAGAAAAAATATTTTTGCTTCGCGATGTGTGCTAGTATTACAAATGGTTATCATTAATAACTGTCCACGCTATGAACAAAACACAACTTCTGACATAAACGACAACTAGATGATGTGTCGTGTGAAACCCGGAAATTTAGTTCCGCATCTGATAAATTGAGGTCAATTCATTTTGAATAAGTTGCAATGACAGTCAAATGGTTATTTCACACCGTTGCAATTTAGGGTTAACATTGTTATAATTAAACGTGCAATAACAAAACAAAATTTTGGCGCGACTTTGTTTGGTGGTAGTAAAACGATCGTTCGGTTTTGGTACCGGTTGATAAAATATAAAGTTTTCTTGATGGGTTGGTGGGAAGGAAAAAGACAGTCAAGATTTGGTTTTTCAAAACAAAACACCTGATATTAAATTAAATATTAACTGAGGATAAAATAAAAGTTGTGCTCGTACTCGAGGTACGTTTGTGACATGGGACACAACAGGTTTTGTTTTTGTAAAAGTTTTTTTTTATTAAGTTCGGTAACTAATTCTATTAAAAAGCATATATATAAATAAAAACATATAAAAATATAAAAAAAAATAAATAAATAAATAATAAAATAACAAATACGAAAGACATGAAATTGTTAAAATAATTTTTATCACATCGAAATGATTTTATAACACGGAAGGAAAAAAAAAACATATTGGTAGTAAGTGAATTTAAATAATTAAAGGTACCAATATGAAGTGATATTGTATGTGCAGGGTATAAAAAAAAAATAATAAAATTAAATTGTAATAATAGACAAAAACTGACCGAAATTATTGAATAAAATTATAAATTATATGAATTTGTGAAAAAAAAAAATTAAAATATAAATGCGGCGTTGTTATTTGTTACCCTGTCAGGGATTGTGGTTGCATTGAATGGAATGTGGTTGGTTGCTAGTTGCTGTGGTTTAAAGTGCCGATATTATAAAGATATCATAAATCTAAACATACCATTGTTAAATAAAAAAAAAAAAAATTTAAATAAAAACTTTGTGAATGAAATTTGGATCACAACATCAACAGTAAGGCTAATAAATATTCGCCCATTCGATTTTCTGTAGTGGTTGAGGGTGTTAACAACTTATAAAAAGCGTTAATCAATTCGAACGCATATTTGATTTTATATTGTGGTGTCACGACATTTGAAAACGGAAATCTGGGGTGCACGAGTGATTGCGGTTTGCGGTGAAGCGGTAGTGGCAGAACAAGGAAGCAGCGGTATATTGTGATCATTTCCTTTATACTTTGGAATTTTGGCAAGTTATTCATTTTTTTTTTCCTAATATTATTCTAGATTGGTACATTGTATATCTTTTGCTTTTAAATTTCTATTTGGTTTTGTAAACCGTTATGTTTATTTTTTCTACCGTGTTTAACCAAAATTTGCTCATAATCATGAGTCTTTGAATTAAGAAAGAATAGGGAATGAAATTAAAATTGGTGGGTTGACTAGCGTGTTATGTGACTGTAACTTTCAATTAAGAGTAAAGTTAGTATTAAGAAAAGCGGTTAATTCTCGATTGCTTGTAGCCTTGGACCACCCACGCCGTACCGACGAGTCATAGCCGGAAATATGTCGACCGCACCAAGGTACGCTACAAGCAATAAATCTGTTAGCAACTGAACAGAATGCCGCGAATCCAATTTCCAAAATAAGTTTAGTGCACAATTGTCTTTTTTTTTATTTGAAATATAGTTTGTTTTAATATATGTTTATTCGTTTAGTTACAAATCGCAATTAAATTTGCATTTACAAAATTGGCCTATATATTTAGATTTTAAGTATATAAACAATATTCCCCACTACCACATAATCTGAATTCAAAATACAATATATAATTAATTATTGTTATACATACATAAATTGTGCTATAATTTCATGAAACCCAAGAAGCGCACCCAGTTTCAATAGGTTCTACTTAAACACTAGTGTCATCTAATCTAATTTATTTTCTACTTTTTAATTAACAAAATGATTTTGGTACAGTGGTTAACATTACTGTCCAAATTAATAAACCGATAGTATTCAAAATTAATAAATAAAAATTGACAACAAAATAAGTATTTTGGTATGAAGATCAAATTACTGCAAATTCCAGACATTCTCCCGCCAATTGAACAGTTAATGTTCAATTTATTGGTAATGGAACGATTTTACTGACCGGTCTTTTTAACTCAGATTTTGATGTACGGAGCGTTACAACACGAACAAGGCCGTCCTTGCCTGGATGTAACTCAGTAATCCTCGCCTTCAACCACTCGCAAGAGGGTAAATTGTCATCTTTCACTAACACGATGTCATCTATTTGTAGATTTTTCTGTTGTTGCCGCCATTTACTTCTTTGCTGTAGAGTATGGAGGTAGTCTTGTGAGTAGCGTTTCCAGAAACTACCCATTCGCTTTGTGATTTGTTCCCATCTTGTAAGTCGATTGGTTGGAACTAATTCAAAGTTCGGTTCTGGTAATGTTGTTAGAGGTGCCATTATTAAAAAATGGCCTGGTGTTAGCACATCTATACTGGTTGGATCATCTGATTTTATTTGACATAATGGTCGTGAGTTCAGGATGGCTTCAATTTGGCATGTTAGGGTAACCATCTCTTCAAACGTTAAATTGGAATTTCCTGCCACACGAATAAGATGTGCCTTCATCGACTTCACTGCTGCTTCCCACAGGCCTGCAAAATTTGGACTCGCTGGAGGAATAAATTTCCAAGATATACCGTGGTCGCTAAGGTAATCTGAAATTATACTAGTATTATTAATTTTGCCAATGTTATGGAAGAGTTTAATTATTTTTCGATGTGCCCCAACAAAGTTTGTCCCATTATCAGAATTGATTTCTAATGGTAGTCCGCGTCGAGCAATAAATCTTTTTAAAGCAGCAAGAAATGCATCTGCTGTTAAATCAGATACAACCTCCAAATGTATAGCCTTTGTCGTCATGCACACGAAGACTGATATATACCCTTTTACAAATTTTGCCCCTCTTCCCATTTTAGTAGCAATCGAAATTGGCCCGCAGAAGTCTACGCCCACTCGACTAAAGGGTCTTGACACCGTAACTCGTGCTGCTGGTAAGGTGCCCATTAATTGAGTACTAGTAGCTGCTCTTTGCCGCACGCATATTTGACATTTGTGTGCAACTTGTCTGGTCATGCTTCTGCCATTTACAATCCAGAACTTTTGTCTAAGAAGAGAGGATAATAGGGATGGACCAGGATGGAGGTATTTGTAATGGTAGTATGTGGCTATCATTTTGCTAAGGATATGGGAGTTTGGCAAAATGATAGGGTGTTTTGCGTCATATGAACATTCAGAATTCTGCAGTCTTCCGCCCACTCTGAGAATACCGTGTCCATCTTTGAAGGGTGATAGTGTTGACAGCCATCCTTTTGATGATAACGATCCCAATTTCACCAGATTTGCCATGTCTTCTGCATAATATTCCATTTGGCACCAGGATATGCAAGCTCGTTCCGCTAATTGTAATTCGCTAACCGTAAGTGTACCATAATTTCGGTTTGCCTTTAACTTTTCCTGAGAATTATTTACAAAACGTGTGCAAAAACCAAGTATACGTCGAATTTTTCGCCAAGAAGAAATGCGCTTAAATAATGTCTCCATTGTATCATTTGACGTATGATGCAAATTCAAACATTGCACCCGTTTTTTACGTTCTTCGTTTAGAACTAATTCAGTGGTTGATGGATATGTTGTGTTGATTTTCCAAGATGATTCGGACTCGTTTAACCATTTCGGCCCATGCCACCACAAATCGAATGATTTTAAGGCTTTCGGAAGTATGCCTCGGCTAGCACAATCAGCAGGATTTTCAGCAGACTTTACATGATCCCATCTATTTCGTGGTAAAGTGCAGAGAATTTCCGATGTTCTGTTCGCCACGTACGTTTTCCAGCGACGCGGTTCCGCCGATAGCCATGCTAATACTATTGAACTATCAGTCCAACAAAATTCCTTGATGTTGAATTGTGCAAATTCTCTCTTTACTTTGGCAAACAATCTGCTCAGAAGCACTGCTGCACAAAGCTCCAATCTAGGTAATGTGACCTGCTTTAATGGGGCAACCTTTGTTTTTGATGTCAGCAGATTGACTTGAATATTTCCGGTATTATCTTCAAACCTACAGTAGATCACAGCTGCATAAGCTGCCTCACTAGCGTCACAAAATCCATGAAATTGAACAGACGAAATATTCCACGGGATGTATCTTGGTATTCTGATCGTTTCTAAATGTGAAAGGTTGTCTCGCAGCTGATGCCATTGATTTGTGATGTCAGGTGGTAGCTCATCATCCCAATCTAATTTGATTAGCCATAATTTCTGAAATAATATTTTTATTATTATTATTGATGGGGCGAGCCATCCAAGCGGATCAAACACTTTAGAAGATTCTGATAACAAGTTTCTTTTAGTATATTTTATATTATCATTTAACTTAACGTTGAATTGAAAATTGTCCTTTTTAGGATCCCATGCTAGCCCGAGAATCTTGACTGTAGCATCTTTATCGTCAATGGGCATTGGATCTGCATCATCACATAGACCAGATATGTTGGAAACCCATTTCCTTAACGGAAAGCCACCGGAGTTTAGTAGTGTGATCAAATCATGTTTGAGATTAGAGGCTTCATTGATGTCTGTTGTACCAGTTAATAGGTCATCGACGTAAAAATCGTTCTTAATAATTTGAGCCAACCGTGGAAATTTTGATTCATTGTCATTTGCCAGTTGTTGTAGCGATCGAACGGCTAAAAACGGTGCGGCTGAGGTCCCATAGGTCACGGTCTTTAGCCGGAAATGTTCGATGGGTAAGTCTGGTGATTTTCGCCATATTACCCGTTGAAAATTTGTATCCTTTTCTCGTACCCTTACTTGTCGGTACATCTTTTCAATGTCTGCACTTAGTGCGATGGGGTGTATACGAAAACGAAGTAAAATTGACCATAAGGCCGGCTGAATCGTTGGACCAATCATTAAAATATCATTCAATGATTTCCCATTAGATGTCTTGCATGATCCATCAAAAACTGTTCTAAGTTTTGTTGTTATGCTAGACGATTTAAGGACTGCATGATGCGGCAAATAACAATGGTGAGTATCGGTAATCACGGTTTTATCTCCGTCAATCCTTTCCATATGATCTAATTTTAGATAATTTTCCATGAAATCTGAATACATTTTTTTATATTGATGATCTTTCAGCATTCGACGTTCGACAGACTTCAATCGATGAATAGCCGCGGGTGCAGATTGACCAAGTGCTGCGTCAGATGTTTTGAATGGTATGGCTACAGTATATCTGCCGGTTGGTTCTCTGGTTACATTCGCCTTGAAATGTTCTTCTGCAGCCTTTTCTTCTTCGGTAAGGTGGGCGTTGACGGAAGTATCCAATTCTTCATATTCAAAAAATTTTCTCAGCGTACAATCAATATTGTCATCATCTATTGTTATATTATGATTGAATATGTTCGAAGTTTTGGAGCTAATCTCTCCTGACAATACCCATCCAAATGCTGTATTTTGTGCAATTGGGTGCCCATCATCTCCCTTCAATTGACCATTCTCTAAAATTTCAAAAAACTTGTTAGATCCTAATACAATGTCTATTTCATTGATTTTATCAAAATTGGGATCGGCTAGTTGTAAATTTTTCAAGTAATCATAACTTGTTATGTTGAAATTCGTAACTGGCGGAATTGTGGTTAACCTTTTCAAAATAAACACAGTCATCTCGAAGCTTCTTTGTGTTTCAAAACGAGATTTTATGATTATAGATGCCATCCCTCTGGTGTACTGATTATTTGTAGCAATGCCCGATACTGCGAGTTTGGCATTTGTTCTTGGCAACCATAGCCTCTGCATACAAGACTCCGAAATAAAGGATGCTTGCGACCCAGAATCCAACAAGATCCTGCACAAAATAAATTTTCCAGATTTGTCCTTCACCTTAGCTAGAGCGGTTGGTAATATGGTAGAAAAGCATGCCAGGTTTGTCATAAGATGAACTTGTATATCTTGTTGCTTTACTCCAGATTCTGATGTCTTCTCTATTTGTGTATTGTTCACCTTTATTGTTTGATTGGGAACATCGGGTTTTTCTTTTACTTGATTATTGGACGTATCAGCAGAAGTGAACGCGTTTTCATGCAATAATGTGTGATGTCGTCTTTTGCATAGTTTACAGCCAAACTTTGAGGAGCATGTAATTACACGATGGTTCCGCGATAAACAATTGTAACAAATTCTGTTGTTCTGCACGTAATCCCTTCTTTCTTGTATAGTAAATGTTTTGAATTTCTTACAGGTAGCGAGATGATGAGGTTCATTACAATAAATACAGGGTGGTGATTCACACAAAGTCGTGTTGAGCTGGCTGATTCTGGGTATGAAGTTCCTCGGTTTGTGACCCGTGTGTGAAGTTTGAGTTGATAAAGAAGGCCCCGCCAACATTTCAATTTCATCGCACTCCTTCGCTAAGAACTTCATAAATTCTTCTATCGTAGGGAATTCCATGTCTGAAGATAATTTTGCCCATGATGCTTTCGTCTCCTTATCTGATCTTTCTAATAACCAATGGATCAACCAAGAATCGCGCCTTTGGGCGTTACTGCCTAATGCATCTAAACCTCTCAAGACTTCATCTGCAACATTATATAGCCCTTGTCTTAGTCTGCTCCTTTGATGTATTTGCTGAATACTAAAAAATGTGTTTAATAGATTAGCAACAACACATCTTTTTTTATCATAACGTTCAATTAATTTGGTCCAAGCTCCTTCGTAATTGGCATCGGTAACATTGATATGTCGAATTAAAGTTGCAGCTTCTCCCTTTAATAATCCCTTGAGGTACTGAAACTTTTGTGCATTTGTCAATGATTCTCGATTGTGCACAGAAGATTCAAATAAATCCTTAAAAGCAGGAAACTCCGCATAATCTCCGCCAAATTGAGATATGTTTAATTTTGGCAACCGTACATCAACATGATTGTTGTTAGCCGTTGTGAAACTTGTAGATAGTGTTTCTAAATAACCACGCTGTTGATCAGCAAACGCCAACATCGATTCATGAAATTGTTGTTGAAGATCCTTCACTACAGTGTTCCGATCAGCAGCTGCTTTACGTAGTTTAGCTTTGATTGCGAAGTAACGTGATTCAGTCGTTTCTAATTCCGATGTTTGACCTAACAAAGATATTTGGTAGTCAAAGTCCTTGAATTCCAAATAAGCCTTTTCTAGCGCTTCCAGTCTTATATTTACATCTTCCAATGCGTGTGCGGCATTTATTTCATTACAAAATTTTTCGGTACGCGTAATAGCTGCCTTGGATTGACCTCTACGTGCAATGTAGTCCTTCAATTTTAACTGTTCGGCTTCGCTTAATACCATTTTTAAGATTGAATACCTTGACCGTTATCGCGAAATAGAGTTTGATATAGGCTTTGAATCAACACCACTATACTAAACCTCACTTACAAGATGATTCACTGTTTTACCGTGCACCAAACGGTCAAATCCGTAGATTACTTAAGATAAAGTTATCAAGGTTGAAGTACGGAAAAATTACAGCTAATTTTGAATCCGCACGAAAATACACAACACCAGTTTTATTAGTCTGTTTCACTATGAAATCACTATTTCTATACCGTTTTGAATAATCACTATTGAATTAATTTACCATTTTTTTGCCTTTTCTTAAAAGTTATAACAATAGCCGAAATTCCACTACTTATTTTTGTGTACACTATCACTAAAAGTTCGCGCCAAAACGTTGCATTACCTTCACAGATATGCTAGAATATAACAGTAGCTAAGATTCCAAATTTATTATATCTAATCACTATCTGTATGTGCACTAAAATTTTATGTATATAGTTACTGTAATTACTTGTATGATTGTATATAATATATGCCAAAATTCCAAATAGTATTATATATACAATCACTTGAGCCGAAATCCACACTAGGTATTTTGAATGTGGTGTAGTATTTCGTTTGTATTCAGACAAACGAATATAATAGCCTATAATTCCCGAATTTTCACGGTGTGATTAATATTCCAACAATCACCGAAAATTTTCCACTGAATATTTTAATTATATACATAAACTATACTGTTTATACAATCACTGTTGTACTCACAAATATTTTTCCGGTATTCCAAAGTGCTGCAATTCTTCTTGCTAGTAGATGCCGACAAAAAACCGCCAAATTAAACGCCAAATCGATATACCGCTTTAGTAGAGGTCGATAATAGTTTTCCGTGAGATCCGGCTCGAAGGACCATGAACAGAATGCCGCGAATCCAATTTCCAAAATAAGTTTAGTGCACAATTGTCTTTTTTTTTATTTGAAATATAGTTTGTTTTAATATATGTTTATTCGTTTAGTTACAAATCGCAATTAAATTTGCATTTACAAAATTGGCCTATATATTTAGATTTTAAGTATATAAACAATATTCCCCACTACCACATAATCTGAATTCAAAATACAATATATAATTAATTATTGTTATACATACATAAATTGTGCTATAATTTCATGAAACCCAAGAAGCGCACCCAGTTTCAATAGGTTCTACTTAAACACTAGTGTCATCTAATCTAATTTATTTTCTACTTTTTAATTAACAAAATGATTTTGGTACAGTGGTTAACATTACTGTCCAAATTAATAAACCGATAGTATTCAAAATTAATAAATAAAAATTGACAACAAAATAAGTATTTTGGTATGAAGATCAAATTACTGCAAATTCCAGACAGCAACAGTTAGTATCTCATTTGAATGTTAACGGTTGTTACAAAGTCATAGGGAAGTAAAATCCTCTTGGATGACGTATGACCAATTTATGCTTGTACAGCAATCATCATGAACAATATGGCCAATTAAATTAAGTACTTAAAGTCTAGTACTTTTATTAAGGACTTTCAATAAAGCACAATCACCATAACTATGTGATGGTGACAATAAACTTGTACAAAACGAAAATGTATAAATAATAAAACCTAAAAATTAAGCAGAAAATGGCAAAAATATAGAGAAAGTCCCATAAACACTTCACATTGGTAAAAAGCGGTAAGTTCGTGCGCTATTGTTTTCTAGTTTTAAAATATTTTTGTTCAACAAAACCTCGAGATTATACCTTTGATAATAAATAAACACGTACGGTGTTAATTCTATTGTTCGATTTCACATACGAGTGCTTGTGTATTAATAAATCTCACATACTCGAAATTAAGTTCTTTCGTTATATTCCATTCACAATTTTTACTTCCAGAATTTTTACAAGTTAATTTGGAAAATTTATATACCGCATTGTTTGGATTTGAATTAGAAAAACTGGTGTTCATAGAAAATAAATTGTAAATGGATGGGGTAGGGCGTGTTGTTTGTTACATGCAATGCGACCAGGAAACGAGATTAAAACCTTAAGAATACTAGTTGACGTTGGTTTTGCTAAAATGTACATAAGATCAACGTTTTACGGTTTAGCCACATAATAAAAACTATTTCATTATTTGCAGAAACTGAACCAACTTTTAACACTTCATATATAGCACGAACATTTTATGTAAATTTGTGAAATTAGCACACACCAATGGAAATCCATACAAGATGGGTGAGTATGTAAACAGAATTGTGCCAGCACCCATAAATTAGATTTATCCATTTTCGATCCGTAACCCTTCCGTCATTATTTTTTTTAATGCAAATTGCTTTATTCTTGAATTTTTCTACATAAGAAACTAACAAGAAGTGTTCAAATCTTAAGCTAATTACTGCTTAATATTAGTGTTAACAATTTAATTTAGATCCTACTAGTCCGAGTGGATCTGCTCTTCTCAGTCGTTTAAATCGCGGTTGTTTTAGTATATCCCGCGCCAATTCTTTGGGACGTCCCTGAAGTTTTGAGTAGTATTTCGAACTGAATTCCTTGTGTATGTTAGTTTTTCGGATACACTATGGATGCATTAGCGATACATCGGCGTATTTTCGCTTGAGTTCGTTGCAGGAGTTCTCTATTTGATGCACTACTGGATCACCATAACTGAATACCATATGTTCATATTGGCTTGATTAACGCTTTGTATAGTAAGATTTTATTGCCTAATGATAACTTGAATTTTCTTCCTGTTAGACAATACATTTTGGAAAATGTTATTTTGATTTGGTTGCGCTTTGCTTCAATATGTTCTTTCCACGTTAGCCGTCTATCCAGGTGTAGGCCTAGGTATTTGACCTTGGTTTGTCGAGGAATATATACACCGTTTAATTGTACTGGTGAGCAAGAGCGTTTGTTCAGCGTGAATGTGACATGAATTGATTTTTTTTTTCGTTTACTTTTATTCGCCAGATTTTGAGCCAATCGTGTGATACCAGGATGGCTGTATCATTAGCAAATGTTGATATTATTACATTGTCAGTAACAGGTAAGTCTGCCGTATACAACAAGTATAAAATAGATCCCAGAACCTTCCTTGTGGGACTACTGCGCTTATATCATTTAGGGAAGTTGTTGCACCATTTTGTTGGACCATGTATTGCCTTTGGAGGAGATAGTTTGCTAGAATTGAGTGAAAATTCTTCGGCAGGAGCGCTTTAAGTTTATACATTAGTCCATCGTGTCAAACTTTGTCAAATGCTTGTGCTATATCCATGAAGACAGCAGAACAGTATTGCTTTGCATCAAAGGTCTGTCTGATTGCATTTACATTTCTATGCACTTGCTCTATGGTATCATGTTGGTTTTGGAACCCAAATTGATAGTCTGGAATGATTTGCCTTCTAATACTGGTTTCGAGATTTGAGTTCCGTTTTTTCGACACTTATGTATCATTGTGATCAAAGCTATCTTCTACATTTGAGGAATATGACTAGTTCGCATGATTGCATTAAAAATGTAGATTATTAGTTTTATGCATTTGTCTGGTAATTCTTCATCATTTTTCCAGTAATAAGGTCATATCCTGGCGCCTTTTTCGGGCTAATGCATGTTTTGATTGTGTTCTTAACTTTTCTCCATTCAAACTTTATAGGTTTAAAGGATGAATCATCATCCATCTGGTGAGGCACGATATTGTTAGTTCGTGCGGTAAAAACGCCGTCGTTAGATGTGCAGCGAAAGCATTGGCTTTTTCTTCATCGCTTCTGGCCCAATTTCCAGTTGGTAGTCTAATCGGTGGATTCGACTTTGTAGTCTTCTTTATGTATTTTGTTGCCTTCCAGAAAGAATAGTCAGTCTTCTCTGTTGCCGAGAGTTCACTTAAATAATTCTGGACACATTGGTTTTCTTCTTCCTGCAGTGCAAATTTCAGCGTTTTGATATAGCTCGATTTAATTTGCATTTCAACAATGGTGATTTAGTTTGTTGCCATTGCCGTAGAATTTTCCGCTTTTCCTGGATTAGTGACTGGATAGTATGTGATAATTTATTAATTTTTTCAGAATTGTTGATGATTGGTGAAGCCTTTTCAGTTGATATTTCCATTGCCCCTTTTAGCTTTTCTGCAGCCACATCAATATCTGCTGGTGTTTTTAGCGGGATATTAAGATGACCATTTTGTTCGAATAGTCTCCTATATTGATTCCAATCAATTCGTTTGTTTGTCAGACGTTTCGCTGTTTCTGATTTTAAGACAACAGACTTATTGTTACTATTATCGGTGAATGATCAGACGACAGATCATAGCAATCGGTGGCCTTCGCTACGCACAATGTCTTTGGTTACGCAGAAATCAATTAGATCAGGTACTTTCTTTTTATCCGTGGGCCAGTAAGTAGGATGACCGGTAGATAAAAAATCTAGGGACTGTTCCTCTATAGCTTCATAAAGTTGTTTGCCTGCTTGGCGTTGTAATAACCCCCCTCCCCCTGCGAGAAATTTATTACCCAGCTGACCAAAATAATCAATAAACTGCAATTTTTTATAGCGTGTTTTGGAGGGCAGCACACTGCTGATATCACACAATTTCCAGACCATTTCTGCAGGCAGATGCTCGTTGATTGGATATGATCTTTCTCATATTTCCTTAGTTAATAATGTTTTAATCTTCTCTTAATCAATACAGCAGGGCCACCGTGAGCTTTGCCATCCGGATGCCATAAATAGAGTACCCATTAATTTTGAAGTAGTTCTTGTTGGTGAAGCGTGTTTCAGATATTAACATTATGTCAAAATTGTGTTCGATGAGATATGCTTGAACCTCCGCTCTATGCTGCGCTAGGCTGTTTGCATTCCATATTGCTATTTTGAGAAAAGTCAGTTTTGATTTTCAACTTTTCGTGTTCATATTCTGCATCATTAGATCCATAGTGATCTCCATCATACCAGATAAGCTTGTTTAAAGCTAATGAGATGTTTCCTCTCTTACTTGCCTCCATTTTTGGAACGTCACCCTTAAGTACACTTGCGTACGAAACCCCGTGATGCACACTACTGTTTAGTTTTATACTCTGGTTTCCATTTTGAACTTTAACTTCTGAATGTAATTTAAGCAATCGTTGCTCCGCTCGCTGTCTAGGATTAATTCTCCTTTTCAATTCAATATAAACTGGGCGCCCTCTATAATTCGCTGTGTGGTTTCCATCGCAGTTACTGCATTTTCTGACAGAAGCTTGAGTTTTATTTTTATTGTATTTCGTTGAATTATGGAGATCACCACAGATTACGCAAACATCAAAGTGCAATAAGCTTTAGTGTGGCATATTCAGACACTTAACACACTGTACCGGTCCAGTTCTTTTTTTGGGTTCTTCGACAGTAATTCTTCTATGTAGAAGATATTTTAGATCATATATTTTATGCTTCCCTTTGATTTTTTTTATTATCTGGTTCTAATTCCAGACGAAATATTGGCTATGGTACCTTTTCTCGATTTATAATATTAGTTATAGATTTAACACGGAAGTTTTTTTCAGTGAGAGCAGCTTGTATCTCGTTTCGGTCAACGAAGCTCCCAATTCCTTTTGACATCACAATCAACCCTTTTTGGCTCTTTAGATGATAAGTATAGTAGTGTTTTCCCACTTCATCAAAATGATTTATCAAGGCCTTGTATGCCTCAATATTTGACGGCTGAATTTTGGTTTCTTTTATATTTCCTCGTTTAACCCTGGAAATATAAAAGTTACCCTCCGTTTAAGTGTTTGATGGTTCTTGCTAAATCTCTATTTGATTCTTTGAAATTTACTTAAAATCAAAATACAGGTCGTATCTCGATTGAATTCAAGAAAAAATCAAAGTAAATCCAAAACATTTTTGGAAATACTTTAGGAATAAACGCGAAATTGACGGATTCCCTGCAAATATGACATATAACAATACCAGCTCCTCAAACTCCAAAGATATAGCTGACATGTTCGCGAAGTTTTTCCAATCAGTCTATAAACCAAGCGTTACTAGTGGATTGTACGAACAACCCAGCAATACCAACGTAACAATAACTCCTCCTGTTATATATGAGGATAACATATTATCGGCTCTAAAGGGATTTGGAGACGGTTGTGGCCTTGAAAATATTCCCTCCTCTATTCTGAAGGAGTACGCTGATTTTAGCAATTCCATTATGTTACCTATTCAACCACTCCTTGAGCACCGGGGTATTTCCCGAAAAATGGAAAATTTCAAAAATTACACCAATTTTTGAATCGGGCAAACGAGATGACGTTACATGCTACAGAGGAATATCAACTACATCATCAATTCCAAAATTGTTTGAATTAGTTTTATGCAACAACTTTAAATCCACAATTGCACGTCATATATCAACAAACCAGCATGGGTTTATGCCAGGCCGATCCACATCAACTAATCTGGTTGAATTCACCAGTAAAATAATTAATGAGATAGAAAACCATCATCAAGTTGATGTAGCGTACACGGATTTCAGTAAAGCATTTGATTCCATCTGCCATCAAAAAGCACTCCGCAGTTTATTCGCATTTG
Organism: Nephrotoma guestfalica; assembly: GCA_963691935.1. NCBI lineage: Eukaryota > Metazoa > Arthropoda > Insecta > Diptera > Tipulidae > Nephrotoma > Nephrotoma guestfalica. The sequence continues at coordinate 117,046,725 of OY829915.1, forward strand.
GGTTTTCACTCGATTACATAAATTGGTTCAAGTCCTATCTATCAAACCGGCGACAATTTGTAATAATGGGAAATGAGCAATCAAACGATATTAAAGTTACGTCTGGTGTTCCCCAACGATCGCACATCGGGCCGTGGATATTTATTGTTTTTATAGATCAAATAACCGAGATAATCAAAAACTCAAACGTGCTCATATTTGCTGATGACGTGAAAATTTTTCGAACTGTTAATGGAATGCTAGGTACGAAGAAACTTCAAGAGGACATCGATAGATTAAGTGAGTGGTGTGTTTGAAACTCGCTTTACTTAAATATTAAGAAATGCAAGATCATGTCTTTCCATCGTAAGAGAAATCCGCTAATTACTTCCTACAAAGTCAACAACGAAGTATTGCAACGAGTTAATGAGATCGTAGATCTAGCTGTTACATTTGTCGAGAATGCCAGTTTCAATAAGCATATTTGAAAATTGTATTGCGAGAGCTAATGCCATGTTTGGATTTGTTAAAAGGTGGACAGGTGAATTAAAAGATATTCAAACCTTATGTTCACTCTATTTCGCTTACGTTCGATCTCAACTGGAATACGCTATACCGGTCTGGAATCCATACTATGCTGTACACATTAAAAGAATTGAAAGCATTCAAAGAAGTTTCTGATTTTCTTGTTAAAAAAAAGTGACTGGGATTACGACCACAATTTACCTTTCCATGAAAATGTGGCTCGGTTACCTCCATACTCAACAAGATGCACGGATTACAAAATATGCACGCTTGAAAATAGACGACTTCTCTTAGGTGCGGCTTTCATTGGTAACGTTTTGCTTGGTCACATTGATTCAGCATACATTTTGGAAAACATATCAATTCATGTGCCTTGCAGAACATTTCGAAACCATGGATTTTTAGCACTTGAACACCATTCCACAAACTGTGGAGAAAATAACCCCATTAATAGGTCGTCTAAATCGTTCAACATCGTCGACGACCTATTTGACTTTAATTTATCAAAGGACAAGTTCAAAAATATACTTAGGAATTATTTTTTAAATTATTAATTGTTAAATCAAGATCTGATTTATATATTTCTGTATTTTAATTTTCTTTATTTTATTTTTTTTTTTAATATTTTTGTTTTAAATTAAATTCTGAAATCATACATGTAAATCACAGATAGATTTCTTTAAATAAATAAATAAATAAATAAGCCGTGAGCCAATTCAACCGCTGATCTAGGGCTCCTGTTTCGTTTGGGTTGCACAGTGATATATCTGTCTAAACCCGCCATTATGAATAGCTACAATTACAAGCCGTAACAATTTAAGCTCCTCCATATACAGTCAACAGTGAAATAGTCACAGCTGTAAAAACTATTATAAACCATTTGTCCACATAAAATTTCTGAAAGGAGTTGTGTGTTTTTGTGCGACCAAATCTTGTGATTATTTTTGAGCCACTTCCTAAAATCCTATATTTTATTGTATCACTGAACAGCCGTCACTTCAGAGTTATAAACAGCAAAATCCTAAAATCGCGAAAATAACGTGCTAATGAAGTACGTTTTAACTTGGATGACGTTATCATATTTAGGACAATTTTAGTACAAGTCTATATAAGGTAATGAAGTTTTTACTAAAATTGTACTAGCTTCATAGTTATTATCAATAGTTATACGCTGTTTGGACTGTTTCGGTTAATGTAACAACCATCAAAATAGTATATTTTTATCTGGCATCCTATTTAGGAATTTGACCGCCTCAAATGAGGTTACAATATCCCGTTGAGTTCAGATTAATGATTGATAAGTTTATTAAATTCTAACCAGATCCCAAGACCGCTGGAAGGGGCAGGCTGCTGCTGTATGATACCTAACTACAAACTGGCATTCCGGGGGCGGGATGGTGTATGGTGAAGTGGTTATCCAAAGTGGTCCAAAATTGTATAGACTTCTCATCAAAATTAAACAATCGGTTCCTAAAACCCTTGGCTTTGATTTTCAAGTCAAACAGTCACATTAAATTTTGTTCTTCAATTTTCAAAATTGTATATTTTGATTATTTATAATATCTGCTGATCAATTCCATTTTAATCGACATTTTATATTCATTTGCAAGCATAATTGTAAGACGGTGATTTGATTTTATCGAGTGGATACATAATGATCACAGCTGATAACTGCCCACAAGCATCCAACTATATTAATGGGCTTATTAATGTAAATAATTTAACCTATAACAGCCTCGTAAAATTGTGATTCCGTCTAGCAGCAGAAGTAATTGGTCATAGTTGCAGAAGATATAGCATGGGGTTTGACAATTTAAAGAAAGCCACTATTTTGGAAACTTTAATAGAGTTCACACCACGTTATAAATGAGCTTATAAGCTCAAAATGTGGTTGGAATACTACTCGAAATTGTAAAATGTAAATAAATAAGTAAATAAATAAATAAATAAATAAATAAATAAAATGCTGGTAGTCGTACCTATCATGCAAATGGTCCTAACAGAATACAACTTAAACTCTTGTGTGGTCACTGGTTGAGACTTAACGTAAAGCAAATTCATAAAAAACAATTTTACGAATGAGTGCGAATGCAGATGAGTGCGGAGGAGTGCGGATGAGTGCGGATGTGGATGAGTGCGGATGCGAATGAGTGCGGATTTTAAATTTTTTCGGATGCGGATAAATTTATATTTTTCTCGGCGAATGCGGATTGGGTGCGGTTATGAAAAAACGTATCTGCGTAGGGCTCTAGTACACACACAATTTCGTATACAGATATTACTAAACTCATGCAATTGAAAGAGAAGCCTTTCATTCATGAAACAAACAAATTACTATTCCATAAACTCTGCCCAGCATCGAACAATCGAAGTAAGATTGCCAAAAATTAACATCCCGATATTCGATGGCGATTATATGGAGCGGCACTCGTTCTTCAATATTTATAGTTCCAATATACATGACAGAGATAACTTGACTGGACCTAAAAAATTCCAATACTTTGGAGGCCTGTTGAAAGGAGAAGTATCAGCGCTAATTCGCGACCTTTCTGTAACGTATGAAATTTACCATAAGGTGTTCCAGAAGCTTATACAGCGGTACGATGGAAAACGCCACACAGTAAATGCGTTCGTTAAAGCATATCTAGAGCAGCCAAGAATAACATAACCGAATGCAAGTAATATCAGAATACTAATGGATGCATTCGATGAATCGCTTAGAAAACTTAAGGAAATGGGACAAAATGCTGAGAAAAGGGATCCTTGGCTGTTGCATATTGCTCTGAACAATCTAGATAATGAAACCAGGTCTCTTTGGACAAGACAGACAGCAAGGAAAATTATTGATATTTCTTGGAAGACGTATAGATATGCTAGACTCAATCAAGGAATAGACGAAGAAGATTGTCACCTATCAACCAGCAATTACTAGAGCTTACCCAGTTATAACATTTTCCATTATACAATACACGCTGCGCAAACAAACCAGCCATAGAATTCAGGAATGTGACACTTATAAGAGCATGCATATCAAAGGCTAGATGTCAACATTGCAGAAGAAAGCATCACACATCACTTCATGGCTCATCACACGAGCCAAATGACATGAACAACATGGTTAGTTCAAATATTAATACCACATCAGCTAAAATTCAGGAGTCAAATGAAGATCGAAATCAGCCGAAGTTCAGGCTCACGTAACAGTCCCGGTAACGTCAAGAGGAATACCACCAACAGCAGCACTCATGAAAATAAGGAATGTGGCAGACTTGTCGGGCATTACTGGATACTGGACTCGGCATCACAAGCATCGTTCATCACCGAAGCGCATGTATGCAAAATTTAAACATTAAGCGTATAAACGCGAAAATTCTTGTAAAGAGGCTTGACGACTCAAGCATTCGTCATACCTAAGATATCGGACACTTTTCTTCACCCGGTATCACAAATCTTCTGGGCATAGATATATTTTTTAAGGCAATACAATAGGAAACTTTAGAGTTGCCAAGTGGTCTACGTGTGCTCAAAACAATTTTCTGTTGGATCGTGGCTGGCTATATGGAATTAGAGGAATGCCATTTTGATAACCAGGTAAAAAAATTTAACATAGTATTAGATGTCGGTAAATCTCTCTGTAGGTTTTGGGAAATAGAATAAGTTCCAAAATACCTAAAACGAACACCAGTGTCACTATTATGGTAATTTCCCGGAAATAGGGAACTGGGGAAAGAATTTATATGTAATTTTTATTTAAAAAAAAATTCTGGCATACTGAGGTAAAAAGTTAGTGTTAATTTTTTTGAAAACAAAATTAATTCGGGAACAAAAATTATTCCCAAATTATAAATATTTACATACAACTTTATTCCTCAGTAGGCCGGAAAAAAATATTTGAACAGAAATTACATATAAATTCTTTCCCCAGTTCCCTATTCCTGGGGAATTACCAGGATAGTGCCACTGAAGAACAAAAATGCGAGGAGTAATTCGTAGTAATAACTAAGCAAGCAAGGGATAATAGATTTACAGTAGACCTGCCAATTTATAATGCTGCTATGAATCGCCTAAGACTAATGGAGAGAAAATTCTAACGAGATAAGGAGTTTGAAATTATATACAAGGCGTTTATGGCCGCGGAATATAAGCAATTAAGTCACATGATACGAGTACAAGAGTTCCAGAAGTCGAATAAATATTTCCTACCGCACCACGGAGTAATGAAGGCCAGTAGCACAACCACGAAGCTTCGTGTGGTATTTGATGCTTCCACCAAGTCATCTTCAGTGAGTTTCGCCAGAGGATCGAAAATACCAAAACATTTTATAACGTAAAAGTCCAAACCAACAGGTAGTGCACCTGCCGCCTTTCTAGCAACCTGTACCTTAAAGGCGATTAGTCTACAATCGTCTCAGCCGGAAGCAGCAGAAGCCATACTCCAAGACATGTATGTGGATGGTATAATGACCGGAGCGATCTCAATTCAATCTGCCAAAATAATAGAGCAAATAACCAACGCCTTAGGAAATCATGGGTTCAAAGTACGAAAATTTTTCACGAACAATGTGGAACTACGATCGTTCATGCACAACCCAACGGAGAAAGATGTCAAGGATATCGAAGAACTAATGAAACCCATGTGAAGAGATTTTCCAATTCAGGATTGTATTTAGGTTGTATTTCAAGCTTATAAGCTACTAACTAAGCGCACTTTATTATGAGACGCTAGTGGAATATTCGACCCGCTTGGCTGGTCGTCTCTATTCACAGATTCTCAAATAGTTTTAGACTGGCTATCATCCAAGGCGACGGACAACTTTCGTGGTGAACAGTTTTAGCGAACTATTTCAGATGTATAAAAGAGAGCACTGATAGCATGTTACTTCGACAAATAAACCGGCTGATATCGCATCACGAGGTACAAATGTCATCAAATTAGCGAAGGGCAAGCTGTGGTGGCGTGGGCCTAAATGGTTAGTCTTTTGATGATCAGACGAAAGCGATACAAACAAGGAGTACACGAACACAACTTATGACAACTGTAGAACTTCGGATGTCTTCACGCAGATCTCGTCTTATTAAGAGAAATTCAACAATCGCAGTATTCAACCGAAATAGCCGAATTGCGGAAACACGGAACATTACCCAGCCGCAGCAACCAAATAAATTTGCATCCATTCATAGATGATAAGGGTGTTCTTAGGGTAGGAGGTCGGATCCAAAATTATTGTGTGCCATTCAATACCAGACATCCTATCATCCCCCCTATCATCCCATCATGCAGTGAAATGCTTAGTGAGAGACGCCCACCTGCTGTACAGTCATTCGGGAGTAAGTCTTCTCACTAGTATAGTTCATCGCAGATCTTCGATCATCAAAGGCAAAAAAGTTAGCAAGACCGATAGTACGCCATTGCATAAACTGCATCAAGCAAAAAAACACAAGCACAATTAATGGGGAATTTACTGAACGAACGAGTGCAATACTTACATCCATTTTACAACGTGGGTGTAGATTATTGCGGACCATTTAAGGTGCATGCAACGCGAGGGAGAGGTGAGGTACTCGTGAAGGTGTACTTATGCATATTTGAATGCCTAAGCACGAAAGCGGGACACATAGATATAGTAGCACATCTCATAACGAAAAGTTTCATAGGAGCAAGGAGTAATTCTCATACGCTATATTGTGATAATGGAATCAATTTTGTAGACACAAAAGGAACTATTTCAATATATTCGAGTGAATGCGTCTGACAATAGATTGGCTCTTCTACAATATAGAATAAATTGGAAATTCATTCTACCTGGATCACCGCGTATGGGCGGAATATGGGAGACAGCCGTTAAGCAGGCCAACATACATTTGGGCCGAGTGGTTGGGAAACGATACTTCTCTCGAAGAGTTCCCCCCCCCATAGCTTTAACAGATGCCGAAGATATTGATTGTATTACGCCAGCTCACTTCTTAATTGAGCGTACCTTTACCGATGCAGATTTACAACATCAATATAAAGGGTTTTTCAATTTGGGCGGGTCATGTGGCGCAGCCTGTGGCGGTAATGTTATTTTGGTGGCGTCTATCTAATCTGCCGTTTTTTCAGTTACTGATGCCAAATCACCATAACAAGTTACACGATTAAGCAGCACGTCCAAATGATAAAACTTTATTATCAAAATGAGGGTTCATTAGTACAAACGCTGCGCACGTTGCGCTCATTTTACGGCAGACGCGGTGGTCCTTCAAAGGTGGTGGTCCCAACGTTTAGTGGCCAAATTCAAAATATCCGGTTCGATAAATAATCAGCCAACACTCGCGTATGTCAAACGAATGCCACATCGGCGGAGAACATTACCGCGGACCGTGAAAGTGTACAGGAGAAACCGAGGCAGTCAATTCCTCGCCGTGCACAAGAACTCGGCCTTTCAGAGACTTCAACTTGACGAATTTTGCATCTAGACTTGCCCTACACCTGTACAATATCCAACTGCCGCAGGAACTCAAAGTTAATGACCATAGACAACGCCGTTTGTTCGCTGATTGGCCTTCGGAGCGAGAAACAAGGCGCGTTTTTGGTTGAATGGCTATGTTAATAAGCAAAATTACGGTATATGGGACGATCCCAAACTACAAGGGTTAACCAGGTGGCAATGCATCCCCAAAAAGTTACTGTTTGGTGCGGATTTTGGGCTAGCGGCGTCATTGGTCCATACCGAGCACTACAGAACGATGCTTACCGATTACTTTTAGCCCAAATTGAACGATATGGAGGTAGACAACATGTGTTTCCAGCAGGACGGGGGGCTACGCGCCACACAGCAGACGCAACGATGGACATTCTGCATGAACGATTTGAGGGTAGGGTTATCTCTCGCGGAGGTGACGTGAGAAGCTGCGATGGACATTTGGACGATGTTATATTCCATAAATAATGGCATACACTAAAAATGAAAATAAATAAAAATGAATCTCGTTAATACCTCACACACACAGCTTGTTTTAGTCAATTTCAACATCGACCCGCCCAAATTACACATAATTACATATAACGGGTGATTTTTTAAGAGCTTGAGAACTTTTTTTTAAAAAAAAACGCATAAAATTTGCAAAATCTCATCGGTTCTTTATTTGAAACGTTAGATTGGTCCATGACATTTACTTTTTGAAGATAATTTCATTTAAATGTTGACCGCGGCTGCGTCTTAGGTGGTCCATTCGGAAAGTCCAATTTTGGGCAACTTTTTCGAGCATTTCGGCCGGAATAGCCCGAATTTCTTCGGAAATGTTGTCTTCCAAAACTGGAATAGTTGCTGGCTTATTTCTGTAGACTTTAGACTTGACGTAGCCCCACAAAAAATAGTCTAAAAGCGTCAAATCGCATGATCTTGGTGCCCAACTTACCGGGCCATTTCTTGAGATGAATTGTTCTCCGAAGTTTTCCCTCAAAATGGCCATAGAATCGCGAGCTGTGTGGCATGTAGCGCCATCTTGTTGAAACCACATGTCAACTAAGTTCAGTTCTTCCATTTTTGGCAACAAAAAGTTTGTTAGCATCGAACGATAGCGATCGCCATTCACCGTAACGTTGCGTCCAACAGCATCTTTGAAAAAATACGGTCCAATGATTCCACCAGCGTACAAACCACACCAAACAGTGCATTTTTCGGGATGCATGGGCAGTTCTTGAACGGCTTCTGGTTGCTCTTCACTCCAAATGCGGCAATTTTGCTTATTTACGTAGCCATTCAACCAGAAATGAGCCTCATCGCTGAACAAAATTTGTCGATAAAAAAGCGGATTTTCTGCCAACTTTTCTAGGGCCCATTCACTGAAAATTCGACGTTGTGGCAGATCGTTCGGCTTCAGTTCTTGCAGGAGCTGTATTTTATACGGTTTTACACCAAGATCTTTGCGTAAAATCTTCCATGTCGTCGAATAACACAAACCCAATTGCTGCGAACGGCGACGAATCGACATTTCACGGTCTTCAGCAACACTCTCAGAAACAGACGCAATATTCTCTTCTGTACGCACTGTACGCATTCGTGTGGTTGGTTTAATGTCCAATAAAGTAAACTGAGTGCGAAACTTGGTCACAATCGCATTAATTGTTTGCTCACTTGGTCGATTATGTAGACCATAAATCGGACGTAAATCGCGAAACACTTTTCGAACCGAACACTGATTTTTGTAATATAATTCAATTATTTGCAAGCGTTGCTCGTTAGTAAGTCTATTCATTATGAAATGTCAAAGCATACTGAGCATCTTTCTCTTTGACACCTTGTCTGAAATCCCGCGTGATCTGTCAAATACTAATGCATGAAAATCCTAACCACAAAAAAATCACCCTTTACCTTACAAGAATTTTGAGTGAAATAAAAAAAACTCATGAAAACAAAAATAGGTTTTTCCTTATAAGAGCGACGAGGAGCACGCTGTCCTTTTCTTACTATCTACGTTTTCAACAACTATCTCGTTCCGTTGATGCTGCGTTCCCATTTAAAGATTCGTGGTAAAATAATACTGAGTTTATGAATTTAAAAGAAACTAGCAAATAAATAAGGGTTAATATTTGAATAAAAAATTAAAATGTAAGAATATGGTTATATGAACAAATCATAAAGTAAAACTACAAGGAATTTACTATTAATAGCCAAAATGCCACTATTATCGAATGATTTCAATAGGCTTAACCTTTTAAATGAGACTGGTTTGATTTCCAAACGGATTGATCACGATAGATTTTTATGAGTAAAACTGGTTCATTGAATTCGTTTAATGGCACACTTAGAATAACCAGTGGCAGGACATCGTCAAGTTTGTACCAAAATTTTATTATATACTGATGGAACCTATGGACTCAACCTGTACAATGACATCAGCGACATGCCGAAACGGATTGATATTGGAAGATTTTTGAGTAGAACTTTTTCAGTGTCAGCTCTACTCAAAAATCTTCCAACATCAATCCGTTTAGAAATGACTCTGATGTCATATGAAAGTTTAAGTTCACAGGTGTTATTTATGTAATATGAAATTTTGGAACAAACTCTATGATCCCTTGTTATTGGCGATTCAAATTGCGCCACTCAACGAGTTCAATGAATGAGTTTTACTCAACAAAGCCTATCGCGACCAATCCGTTTGAAAATCAAACCGATCTCGTTTTAAAGATTAAGTCTTTAGAAAACATCTCCAATAATAGTGAAATTTTATTACAAACTCTAGCGATGACATGGATGCACTATTACCTAACAGGTATAATGTGCTGTAGTAATGTGGAACTTCGGGTCGTTATAACGCCAGCACGTTTTGGTGCTTCGTCTCCAAAACAAAAATAAAAATGCGGAAGAGTTTATTTATTGCAAGAAAAATTATGCGCACAGCTTGAGATGATATATCTATCAAAATGTCAGAAATTTCAAAATTATTAATTTCACAAGCAAAAACTTAATATTAGTTTAAAACAGTTGAGTGCTAGACAATGTACTAATATTAACAACTAAGTTAATCAAAAATAATAGAAGGACCAATGAGTTTCATCAGGAGAGTGATAAAAAAATTGTAAATGTCAAAAATAAATTTATTCCATATTAACATCTGTCATTGACATTCATTTACAATTATTATCGAAGCCTGGGCATTGAAAAAGAAATGCGTACCGCGCATTTCCTCATTTTTGATCTTAATAATCGACCACTGAGCGTACAATTTTGAATATCGTGCACAAATTCCAAATAACTGGGTCGGTCGGCCAAACATGAAATAATGTAATCGATAGATCAACCATATTAACTCGTCTTACTGTGGAGCCACAGACCCCTCAACTACATTATGTTGATCTTTATTAATGATTTGAGTGGACCGAAGAACAGAGCGCTCTAGTTAGGGAAAGCGAAGAAGATATTTGACTGTTTTTACCATAATTTGGCTTAAATCAAGGAGATCCATAAACGAAAAGTACAATTGCTGTTTTTAAACTATAAATACCAATTCTTTGAAATAAGAATTGTTATTGGCATACTGGTGTAGGTAATGTGTGTATCCAGAGTTGGTTCAACGGAAATTGACCGCTACTTTATAGCCAAATTATATTAAATTTGGTTCTTATTTATCAAAGATCCTGAGAAAAACTTTACAAAAATTAGATTCTTAGGCTAAATGCTACTTCAATAATGATTAAATATATTTAGCGGTCCCGGCATTCATAAACACTTTTCGATGGTTAAAATTTCTGCAAAGTCTATATATAGAATAAATCGTCATTCTATCGTTAGAGTATTCCATACGCCATTCATTCTAACCGCGGGAAAACTGACTTTTACGTTTAAGGTGAAATTACAACAAAAGTAGTTGAATAGGCAGTTCAAATTCTGGTTAATTGGTAAAATCTAGAGTTACAATAAGGAGCAATTGGAGTATTTCGGTAACTAATTTTTCCATAAATTTGTCGATATCTACTCAATTTTCACTAATTTGTTCTGCCTTGTCCACTATATCCTGGACATTGTTTTTTGAATTTTGCTTATTTTGAGGTGTATTGTGAAAAAGATTATAAAAAATAAGCCTTCTTAACCTGTAAGAAACTGCTCTCTATTTTGCTTTAACGAAAATCATTCACGGAGTTTTCCCTTGGCAATATGATAATATTTGTAAAAAATTATATGGGTATCATAATTTATCGCTTAGATTTATCGCTTACAGTCAACCGATGGTAATAGAACCATTTACTAAATTTTAATAAATCACTTTGTAATGCAAGTTGAGATTCTGATGAATTTCAATCAAATGGATAACTCAACGCGAGGTCGACGGCAAACGCTGTGGTCTTACCCAACAGATTGATTTCGAAAATAAAATTAAAGTACATAAGAAAAAGCAGGGTGCAAGCACAGAGCACTAGGAAACACCACAACTCAAGTTACCTGGGTCACTGATAAAGCTTTCCACTTTAACCACTTGACGACGATTTTTAAGATAACCATCAAACCAAACTAGTTTGACGCCTCTCACCTCTATGAGCCTCAATTTCGTAAGCAGAATGTCGTGATCAACGCCATTGGATGCTTTAGATATATCTAGAAATAACAGTAGGCTTTTGAGACTCGTTTGTGGCCAAATATATATTACTTAGAAAGTGCAACAATGTCTCAATGTTTATCGTTTAGAAATTTAATCTTACCGCGATAATTGAGCAGTCTGAACTTCACCATTTTCTCAAATAGTTTAGAAAAAGTACATACAAGAGCTATGGGCCTATAGTTATTAAGCTCCAATTCATCTCCTTTTTTATAAAGCGGTATTACCAGGGCTAGTTTAAAAACGTCTGGAAAGATGCCCCTATCCAGGCTCAAATTAAACAGATATTTCAAAATATCTAACAAATACCAAGAACACTTGTTCACTAAAAAATTGTCAATCTCATCAATACCTTTGGATGGTTTGTTTTTTAATTTTTTAGTTTCCGATATAAGTTCAACTGATTGTATTTGTTCACAACCGCAAGATGTCATATAACCATTGGAAGAACCCGTTGTATATCTTGAGGATTCATGGAGATCGATGGATAATGGGGTATTGTTAAACATTGAGGATGTAACATTTATAAAAAAGTTATTCATTTCATTGGAAATGGCTAACGAACCAGAAACAACCAAATCTGAGTTTCATTTTCTAATGCGAGTTATTGGGCTTTGGCCTAAGTGTTTTCCTAGAATCTCATCAATTAGTTTCCAAGTTTTCTTAGAGTTATTACCTGCTGAGGAAAATTTATTTTTGTAATAATTATTCTTTGTAGCCTTGACACTGCACTTCACATTATTTGACAGTTTTTTAATATATAAGTGTCTTATAAACATATCGGCTTAGTTATTTTATAGTTCATTGTTCTTGTTAGGCTTATAAAGATTGCCAATAGTAAAATAGATTAACTTCGGAACAGAAAAAAAATCTACACTGCATGAGCCCTCTTATGTATATCTTGCTCTATGATATTGCTGATATTTTTTGTACGCTCTATAAAAGAACGCAAACCATTTGGAAGTTCAGGGATTTCGATATTGATTTTATTGTTAGCTTTTAAGTTTTACATTTGCTGGGCCAGTTTCATCCTACTCCGTCATAAGTTACCCTAGCTTTAATGTATTAATTTTAACTTTTTGTTAAAAGAAGAAAGTATTTTATGTTATTTTATAAATATAAAGTTTATAAGTTAAAAGTTAAAAGTTAAAAGTTAAAAGTTAAAAGTTAAAAGTTAAAAGTTAAAAGTTAAAAGTTAAAAGTTAAAAGTTAAAAGTTAAAAGTTAAAAGTTAAAAGTTAAAAGTTAAAAGTTAAAAGTTAAAAGTTAAAAGTTAAAAGTTAAAAGTTAAAAGTTAAAAGTTAAAAGTTAAAAGTTAAAAGTTAAAAGTTAAAAGTTAAAAGTTAAAAGTTAAAAGTTAAAAGTTAAAAGTTAAAAGTTAAAAGTTAAAAGTTAAAAGTTAAAAGTTAAAAGTTAAAAGTTAAAAGTTAAAAGTTAAAAGTTAAAAGTTAAAAGTTAAAAGTTGAAAGTTAAAAGTTAAAAGTTAAAAGTTAAAAGTTAAAAGTTAAAAGTTAAAAGTTAAAAGTTAAAAGTTAAAAGTTAAAAGTTAAAAGTTAAAAGTTAAAAGTTAAAAGTTAAAAGTTAAAAGTTAAAAGTTAAAAGTTAAAAGTTAAAAGTTAAAAGTTAAAAATTAAAAGTTAAAAGTTAAAAGTTAAAAGTTAAAAGTTAAAAGTTAAAAGTTAAAAGTTAAAAGTTAAAAGTTAAAAGTTAAAAGTTAAAAGTTAAAAGTTAAAAGTTAAAAGTTAAAAGTTAAAAGTTAAAAGTTAAAAGTTAAAAGTTAAAAGTTAAAAGTTAAAAGTTAAAAGTTAAAAGTTAAAAGTTAAAAGTTAAAAGTTAAAAGTTAAAAGTTAAAAGTTAAAAGTTAAAAGTTAAAAGTTAAAAGTTAAAAGTTAAAAGTTAAAAGTTAAAAGTTAAAAGTTAAAAGTTAAAAGTTAAAAGTTAAAAGTTAAAAGTTAAAAGTTAAAAGTTAAAAGTTAAAAGTTAAAAGTTAAAAGTTAAAAGTTAAAAGTTAAAAGTTAAAAGTTAAAAGTTAAAAATTAAAAGTTAAAAGTTAAAAGTTAAAAGTTAAAAGTTAAAAGTTAAAAGTTAAAAGTTAAAAGTTAAAAGTTAAAAGTTAAAAGTTAAAAGTTAAAAGTTAAAAGTTAAAAGTTAAAAGTTGAAAATTGAAAATTGAAAGTTAAAAGTTAAAAGTTAAAAGTTACAAGTTACAAGTTACAAGTTACAAGTTACAAGTTACAAGTTACAAGTTACAAGTTACAAGTTACAAGTTACAAGTTACAAGTTACAAGTTACAAGTTACAAGTTACAAGTTACAAGTTACAAGTTACAAGTTACAAGTTACAAGTTACAAGTTACAAGTTACAAGTTACAAGTTACAAGTTACAAGTTACAAGTTACAAGTTACAAGTTACAAGTTACAAGTTACAAGTTACAAGTTACAAGTTACAAGTTACAAGTTACAAGTTACAAGTTACAAGTTACAAGTTACAAGTTACAAGTTACAAGTTACAAGTTACAAGTTACAAGTTACAAGTTACAAGTTACAAGTTACAAGTTACAAGTTACAAGTTACAAGTTACAAGTTACAAGTTACAAGTTACAAGTTACAAGTTACAAGTTACAAGTTACAAGTTACAAGTTACAAGTTACAAGTTACAAGTTACAAGTTACAAGTTACAAGTTACAAGTTACAAGTTAAAAGTTAAAAGTTAAAAGTTAAAAGTTAAAAGTTAAAAGTTAAAAGTTAAAAGTTAAAAGTTAAAAGTTAAAAGTTAAAAGTTAAAAGTTAAAAGTTAAAAGTTAAAAGTTAAAAGTTAAAAGTTAAAAGTTAAAAGTTAAAAGTTAAAAGTTAAAAGTTAAAAGTTAAAAGTTAAAAGTTAAAAGTTAAAAGTTAAAAGTTAAAAGTTAAAAGTTAAAAGTTAAAAGTTAAAAGTTAAAAGTTAAAAGTTAAAAGTTAAAAGTTAAAAGTTAAAAGTTAAAAGTTAAAAGTTAAAAGTTAAAAGTTAAAAGTTAAAAGTTAAAAGTTAAAAGTTAAAAGTTAAAAGTTAAAAGTTAAAAGTTAAAAGTTAAAAGTTAAAAGTTAAAAGTTAAAAGTTAAAAGTTAAAAGTTAAAAGTTAAAAGTTAAAAGTTAAAAGTTAAAAGTTAAAAGTTAAAAGTTAAAAGTTAAAAGTTAAAAGTTAAAAGTTAAAAGTTAAAAGTTAAAAGTTAAAAGTTAAAAGTTAAAAGTTAAAAGTTAAAAGTTAAAAGTTAAAAGTTAAAAGTTAAAAGTTAAAAGTTAAAAGTTAAAAGTTAAAAGTTAAAAGTTAAAAGTTAAAAGTTAAAAGTTAAAAGTTAAAAGTTAAAAGTTAAAAGTTAAAAGTTAAAAGTTAAAAGTTAAAAGTTAAAAGTTAAAAGTTAAAAGTTAAAAGTTAAAAGTTAAAAGTTAAAAGTTAAAAGTTAAAAGTTAAAAGTTAAAAGTTAAAAGTTAAAAGTTAAAAGTTAAAAGTTAAAAGTTAAAAGTTAAAAGTTAAAAGTTAAAAGTTAAAAGTTAAAAGTTAAAAGTTAAAAGTTAAAAGTTAAAAGTTAAAAGTTAAAAGTTAAAAGTTAAAAGTTAAAAGTTAAAAGTTAAAAGTTAAAAGTTAAAAGTTAAAAGTTAAAAGTTAAAAGTTAAAAGTTAAAAGTTAAAAGTTAAAAGTTAAAAGTTAAAAGTTAAAAGTTAAAAGTTAAAAGTTAAAAGTTACAAGTTACAAGTTACAAGTTACAAGTTACAAGTTACAAGTTACAAGTTACAAGTTACAAGTTACAAGTTACAAGTTACAAGTTACAAGTTACAAGTTACAAGTTACAAGTTACAAGTTACAAGTTACAAGTTACAAGTTACAAGTTACAAGTTACAAGTTACAAGTTACAAGTTACAAGTTACAAGTTACAAGTTACAAGTTACAAGTTACAAATTACAAGTTACAAGTTACAAGTTACAAGTTACAAGTTACAAGTTACAAGTTACAAGTTACAAGTTACAAGTTACAAGTTACAAGTTACAAGTTACAAGTTACAAGTTACAAGTTACAAGTTACAAGTTACAAGTTACAAGTTACAAGTTACAAGTTACAAGTTACAAGTTACAAGTTACAAGTTACAAGTTACAAATTACAAGTTACAAGTTACAAGTTACAAGTTACAAGTTACAAGTTACAAGTTACAAGTTACAAGTTACAAGTTACAAGTTACAAGTTACAAGTTACAAGTTACAAGTTACAAGTTACAAGTTACAAATTACAAGTTACAAGTTACAAGTTACAAGTTACAAGTTACAAGTTACAAGTTACAAGTTACAAATTACAAGTTACAAGTTACAAATTACAAGTTACAAGTTACAAGTTACAAGTTACAAGTTACAAGTTACAAGTTACAAGTTACAAGTTACAAGTTACAAGTTACAAGTTACAAGTTACAAGTTACAAGTTACAAGTTACAAGTTACAAGTTACAAGTTACAAGTTAAAAGTTACAAGTTACAAGTTACAAGTTACAAGTTACAAGTTACAAGTTACAAGTTACAAGTTACAAGTTACAAGTTACAAGTTACAAGTTACAAGTTACAAGTTACAAGTTACAAGTTACAAGTTACAAGTTACAAGTTACAAGTTACAAGTTACAAGTTACAAGTTACAAGTTACAAGTTACAAGTTACAAGTTACAAGTTAAAAGTTAAAAGTTAAAAGTTAAAAGTTAAAAGTTAAAAGTTAAAAGTTAAAAATTACAAGTTACAAGTTACAAGTTACAAGTTACAAGTTACAAGTTACAAGTTACAAGTTACAAGTTACAAGTTACAAGTTACAAGTTACAAGTTACAAGTTACAAGTTACAAGTTACAAGTTACAAGTTACAAGTTACAAGTTACAAGTTACAAGTTACAAGTTACAAGTTACAAGTTACAAGTTACAAGTTACAAGTTACAAGTTACAAGTTACAAGTTACAAGTTACAAGTTAAAAGTTACAAGTTACAAGTTAAAAGTTACAAGTTACAAGTTACAAGTTACAAGTTACAAGTTAAAAGTTAAAAGTTACAAGTTAAAAGTTAAAAGTTACAAGTTACAAGTTAAAAGTTAAAAGTTAAAAGTTAAAAGTTAAAAGTTAAAAGTTAAAAGTTAAAAGTTAAAAGTTAAAAGTTAAAAGTTAAAAGTTAAAAGTTAAAAGTTAAAAGTTAAAAGTTAAAAGTTAAAAGTTAAAAGTTAAAAGTTAAAAGTTAAAAGTTAAAAGTTAAAAGTTAAAAGTTAAAAGTTAAAAGTTAAAAGTTAAAAGTTAAAAGTTAAAAGTTAAAAGTTAAAAGTTAAAAGTTAAAAGTTAAAAGTTAAAAGTTAAAAGTTAAAAGTTAAAAGTTAAAAGTTAAAAGTTAAAAGTTAAAAGTTAAAAGTTAAAAGTTAAAAGTTAAAAGTTAAAAGTTAAAAGTTAAAAGTTAAAAGTTAAAAGTTAAAAGTTAAAAGTTAAAAGTTAAAAGTTAAAAGTTAAAAGTTAAAAGTTAAAAGTTAAAAGTTAAAAGTTAAAAGTTAAAAGTTAAAAGTTAAAAGTTAAAAGTTAAAAGTTAAAAGTTAAAAGTTAAAAGTTAAAAGTTAAAAGTTAAAAGTTAAAAGTTAAAAGTTAAAAGTTAAAAGTTAAAAGTTAAAAGTTAAAAGTTAAAAGTTAAAAGTTAAAAGTTAAAAGTTAAAAGTTAAAAGTTAAAAGTTAAAAGTTAAAAGTTAAAAGTTAAAAGTTAAAAGTTAAAAGTTAAAAGTTAAAAGTTAAAAGTTAAAAGTTAAAAGTTAAAAGTTAAAAGTTAAAAGTTAAAAGTTAAAAGTTAAAAGTTAAAAGTTAAAAGTTAAAAGTTAAAAGTTAAAAGTTAAAAGTTAAAAGTTAAAAGTTAAAAGTTAAAAGTTAAAAGTTAAAAGTTAAAAGTTAAAAGTTAAAAGTTAAAAGTTAAAAGTTAAAAGTTAAAAGTTAAAAGTTAAAAGTTAAAAGTTAAAAGTTAAAAGTTAAAAGTTAAAAGTTAAAAGTTAAAAGTTAAAAGTTAAAAGTTAAAAGTTAAAAGTTAAAAGTTAAAAGTTAAAAGTTAAAAGTTAAAAGTTAAAAGTTAAAAGTTAAAAGTTAAAAGTTAAAAGTTAAAAGTTAAAAGTTAAAAGTTAAAAGTTAAAAGTTAAAAGTTAAAAGTTAAAAGTTAAAAGTTAAAAGTTAAAAGTTAAAAGTTAAAAGTTAAAAGTTAAAAGTTAAAAGTTAAAAGTTAAAAGTTAAAAGTTAAAAGTTAAAAGTTAAAAGTTAAAAGTTAAAAGTTAAAAGTTAAAAGTTAAAAGTTAAAAGTTAAAAGTTAAAAGTTAAAAGTTAAAAGTTAAAAGTTAAAAGTTAAAAGTTAAAAGTTAAAAGTTAAAAGTTAAAAGTTAAAAGTTAAAAGTTAAAAGTTAAAAGTTAAAAGTTAAAAGTTAAAAGTTAAAAGTTAAAAGTTAAAAGTTAAAAGTTAAAAGTTAAAAGTTAAAAGTTAAAAGTTAAAAGTTAAAAGTTAAAAGTTAAAAGTTAAAAGTTAAAAGTTAAAAGTTAAAAGTTAAAAGTTAAAAGTTAAAAGTTAAAAGTTAAAAGTTAAAAGTTAAAAGTTAAAAGTTAAAAGTTAAAAGTTAAAAGTTAAAAGTTAAAAGTTAAAAGTTAAAAGTTAAAAGTTAAAAGTTAAAAGTTAAAAGTTAAAAGTTAAAAGTTAAAAGTTAAAAGTTAAAAGTTAAAAGTTAAAAGTTAAAAGTTAAAAGTTAAAAGTTAAAAGTTAAAAGTTAAAAGTTAAAAGTTAAAAGTTAAAAGTTAAAAGTTAAAAGTTAAAAGTTAAAAGTTAAAAGTTAAAAGTTAAAAGTTAAAAGTTAAAAGTTAAAAGTTAAAAGTTAAAAGTTAAAAGTTAAAAGTTAAAAGTTAAAAGTTAAAAGTTAAAAGTTAAAAGTTAAAAGTTAAAAGTTAAAAGTTAAAAGTTAAAAGTTAAAAGTTAAAAGTTAAAAGTTAAAAGTTAAAAGTTAAAAGTTAAAAGTTAAAAGTTAAAAGTTAAAAGTTAAAAGTTAAAAGTTAAAAGTTAAAAGTTAAAAGTTAAAAGTTAAAAGTTGAAAATGGAAAGTTAAAAATTAAAAGTTAAAAGTTAAAAGTTAAAAGTTAAAAGTTAAAAGTTAAAAGTTACAAGTTACAAGTTACAAGTTACAAGTTACAAGTTACAAGTTACAAGTTACAAGTTACAAGTTACAAGTTACAAGTTACAAGTTACAAGTTACAAGTTACAAGTTACAAGTTACAAGTTACAAGTTACAAGTTACAAGTTACAAGTTACAAGTTACAAGTTACAAGTTACAAGTTACAAGTTACAAGTTACAAGTTACAAGTTACAAGTTACAAGTTACAAGTTACAAGTTACAAGTTACAAGTTACAAGTTACAAGTTACAAGTTACAAGTTACAAGTTACAAGTTACAAGTTACAAGTTACAAGTTACAAGTTACAAGTTACAAGTTACAAGTTACAAGTTACAAGTTACAAGTTACAAGTTAAAAGTTAAAAGTTAAAAGTTAAAAGTTAAAAGTTAAAAGTTAAAAGTTAAAAGTTAAAAGTTAAAAGTTAAAAGTTAAAAGTTAAAAGTTAAAAGTTAAAAGTTAAAAGTTAAAAGTTAAAAGTTAAAAGTTAAAAGTTAAAAGTTAAAAGTTAAAAGTTAAAAGTTAAAAGTTAAAAGTTAAAAGTTAAAAGTTAAAAGTTAAAAGTTAAAAGTTAAAAGTTAAAAGTTAAAAGTTAAAAGTTAAAAGTTAAAAGTTAAAAGTTAAAAGTTAAAAGTTAAAAGTTAAAAGTTAAAAGTTAAAAGTTAAAAGTTAAAAGTTAAAAGTTAAAAGTTAAAAGTTAAAAGTTAAAAGTTAAAAGTTAAAAGTTAAAAGTTAAAAGTTAAAAGTTAAAAGTTAAAAGTTAAAAGTTAAAAGTTAAAAGTTAAAAGTTAAAAGTTAAAAGTTAAAAGTTAAAAGTTAAAAGTTAAAAGTTAAAAGTTAAAAGTTAAAAGTTAAAAGTTAAAAGTTAAAAGTTAAAAGTTAAAAGTTAAAAGTTAAAAGTTAAAAGTTAAAAGTTAAAAGTTAAAAGTTAAAAGTTAAAAGTTAAAAGTTAAAAGTTAAAAGTTAAAAGTTAAAAGTTAAAAGTTAAAAGTTAAAAGTTAAAAGTTAAAAGTTAAAAGTTAAAAGTTAAAAGTTAAAAGTTAAAAGTTAAAAGTTAAAAGTTAAAAGTTAAAAGTTAAAAGTTAAAAGTTAAAAGTTAAAAGTTAAAAGTTAAAAGTTAAAAGTTAAAAGTTAAAAGTTAAAAGTTAAAAGTTAAAAGTTAAAAGTTAAAAGTTAAAAGTTAAAAGTTAAAAGTTAAAAGTTAAAAGTTAAAAGTTAAAAGTTAAAAGTTAAAAGTTAAAAGTTAAAAGTTAAAAGTTAAAAGTTAAAAGTTAAAAGTTAAAAGTTAAAAGTTAAAAGTTAAAAGTTAAAAGTTAAAAGTTAAAAGTTAAAAGTTAAAAGTTAAAAGTTAAAAGTTAAAAGTTAAAAGTTAAAAGTTAAAAGTTAAAAGTTAAAAGTTAAAAGTTAAAAGTTAAAAGTTAAAAGTTAAAAGTTAAAAGTTAAAAGTTAAAAGTTAAAAGTTAAAAGTTAAAAGTTAAAAGTTAAAAGTTAAAAGTTAAAAGTTAAAAGTTAAAAGTTAAAAGTTAAAAGTTAAAAGTTAAAAGTTAAAAGTTAAAAGTTAAAAGTTAAAAGTTAAAAGTTAAAAGTTAAAAGTTAAAAGTTAAAAGTTAAAAGTTAAAAGTTAAAAGTTAAAAGTTAAAAGTTAAAAGTTAAAAGTTAAAAGTTAAAAGTTAAAAGTTAAAAGTTAAAAGTTAAAAGTTAAAAGTTAAAAGTTAAAAGTTAAAAGTTAAAAATAACTTTTAACTAATAAATACAACTAAGACCCTCTGATGGATTGCAGAATTCCGTGTCACGCGCCGACCCACCTTCCATGTCAATGTACAGGTTGACATGGAGCTTGCAATGTGCAGGAGGTATACTGTAGTTGTGTGAGTAGGTGAAGTAGGTGGGTTAATGTTGTGGAGTGAATGATTGGTATCACAATGGGCCTAAAAATTGGCCTAAGTGTGCAGTAAGCAACCACTGAAACCTACTTATACCAGCTAGCTTAAAAAATGATACTTTATTTGAATTTCAATGACTTTTATTTCTTTCATCGTCTCCTCACTCCTCTTGTATTGTTTTACTATTCTACTATTTTTAACCAAACGCCCTTGCATTTTTTTTAGGTAATTGTAGGAAGTTTTGATAACTCTTACATTTGTTTGATTTCCTGGTAGATGTTGTGTTTGCCTTTGACGAATTATTACAGTTGATCAATATTAGGCTTAACCAATATTAATTGTTTGTTGACAATAGCTTCGTCCTTTCAATGCAAACATAAATATTCAGAGATGTACGAGTATGTAGGTCTGTATATATAGCCCGGAACGGTATCCCTCCTTCTTTACTTCGATGGTTCTCTATTTCAGTTTCAGCACTTTTACTAAAGGGGACAGTTCTAAGCTCTAGTCGGCTCGAGGTACAATATACAATTCTCGACTTAAATTCAAAAATTTTGTGGTAAGTTAATTCCTCTTCAGATTAATTTTGCAATTGTTTATTTAAATTGTTCTGTTAATGAACTAGCAGGTTAAGGTAAGGTCAGTAACCTTGTAAAAATAATAAATGTCTCTCTGAACTATCTGAGTTTTGTAAGAAGGCTGCTGGTACTATAATTTAAACCATAACCAAGCCACCAATGATACTAACTGTAATGAAGGGTTTCACTGAAAATAAAAACGAATTTTGTTATTATTTCTGTACTCCCCAACTCCGAACTATAACGTTTGTATCCAGGTAACCTGCTACAACAATTTTTAATATTTGTTAATGAAACACTTAGCCGTTGTGTCTAAGACATAGACAAATGAGAATTGTAATAACAACACCCCGTATGTAAATTGTTACATCGATACATTTAAGTGCTTAAAGATGGATTTTCAAGGATTTGTAGAAAAGTACTTTTGTTGAATTTTTTATACATACACAACATGGGTTTTACGAAGACAAAATCACTTTTTTAATATCAAAAATTAAATTTTACTTGTCATAAAAAACGAATTTAAACCGTATTCTATCCATAAAATGTATAAAACGCTGCATATTTTGCTTAAATCGAAAAATAAAATATTTGGTTAGGACATAAAATTTGGAATCGATTAGCGAAGCGATATGGAGCAATTCATTTGGCTGCGACACTTGTTGCACACTGTAATCGTTTAAAGTATCCCATTTTTCTAGAAATTAGACGATTAGAACTTTTCTCATCTAAAGAAATCTATAAAAAATGGAGGGTGAATATGGTGTAGCAAACACAAGACTTTCTTTTACCTGGAATGTATATATAGATCTCGAATAACACCATTCTTCTAAAGCGAAAAAATAAACTTACCGGACTTTAGGTAAAACTGTCTTGTATAACGTTTGTGAAGATGGCCCAAAAAATTATATTTTTTGTCGCTGGCAATATCGCCATATTTTGATCACTATCATGATGGAAAACTATAAAAACATTGAATTTCACATAAATTCGAAGATTACAATCATTTTTAATTTCCAGTAAAACTTTAAGCTATTCGTCTTCAAATTGATTTACTGCCCTCAATGCTAAAATTGTCATCACGAAATCTTGCAAACCACTTTTTTACTGTTGGATGACTCACAGAATGTTCACCCAAAGTCGAATTAATCAATTTCATGTAAAAAAATCTTAGTGCGACCGATGGCCAACACCGAAAAACTCAACTTCCACTAAATATAGGGTTTTCCAATAAGAGTGATATGATCCAAACTTTTCTCGCAATAATTCAATTGTTGCACTTTCTGTGTAGCACGTAGCCCCGTCTTGTTGGAACCAAATGTTGTCAATGTTGTCACCAAATGACTTCTTCCAATTTCGGCCATACAAAGTTGGTTATCATCGATTTATACCGATCTCCATTGACAGTAACCGTGTTACCAGCTTCATTTCGAGAAAAATACAGACCGATGATTCCACCAGACCAAAAACCACACCAAACTGTCAATTTAGGTGAATGTAATGGTTTTTCATGAATAATTTGTGGATTTTCTTCGCACCAGAATCGACTGTTTTGTTTATTTACCGCACCACTCAGATGAAAGTGACCCTCATCGGAGAAGATGATTTTCTTAAAAAAATCGTTATCGTTTGTAATTGCAATTTGTAAACGTTGTTCTTGCGTATATCTCACCATGATGAAATTGTTTACATTACTGAATACAATGAAACAAAAAATGACAGATCATGACATATTACAAATGGTCGAAACATCGCTTAAAAATCATATCATTCCTATTGGAAAACCCTATATTATGGTTGTTCGTAAAGCGGCTGAATATAGGCCAATCTCTGTATGCGGGCCACATTACAACCTTCTAAAACTTCTTACTCGGAAAGGCTAGAATCAGATATGTCCGAAAATTTTAGTGAGACCGATGACCAACACCGAAAATCTCAATTTTCACTAAATATTATGGCTGTTCGTATAGCGGATAAACATAGGACATTCTTGGTAAGAGGCTGTATAGTATATATTAAAATAAAAACTCTCAATGAACGGATCGAATAATCGGATTTAAATATGAGGCGTTTATTATCAAATTCCGACATACGCCATAGATTTTTCATAGCCAAAAATGTTTTTGGTTAGTATTGAATCCTTCCTTAATTTGGCATTAGTTATGCAAAATTGCGTAAACTTTGATTTTCTTAATATAAGTTTACATATTTCCAAAGATAGTAGACAAAAGTAGAAAGTTCAGTTTTAATTTGAAAAATCGGTAATTTTGTTGTGTGTCCGTCTTTGAAACTCGAGGCCACATATTATTGTTCTTTAAAAATAATATTTGCATGAACCAATTGAAAATAATAAGAATTGCTTCTTGGCTGTTTTACATTTATTATATACGGTTACTATGGTTCCTTTATGTATGACAATTTGAATTTTGAGCTTAGTGTGTTTAACATAATTGTCAAGATAAAACAAAATTGGGCTTACTTGAAAAATCTATAGTCAACAACATTTTTGTTTTTTTTGGGCTGACATCATTAAAATGTTGTGATATACGATTTTTTTGGGGTGACAGTTCATGCGTGACAGAAATTATAGTTTACGTGTTACCAGCGCGTTTTTTGAGCTGACCTTTTGTCCAACTTCACATACATTCTTGTATAACCAAAAATCATAATTCCTGCTTAAATTTCAGAAATCCAACAAGTATTGCTGAAAATTTAATCATTAAATTTATTTGAATTATTTAATTCTTTGTCGTTTTTCGTAAATGCTGAGCTCTTCAATGCCATCGCAAAAATTTAAAAAGCTCCTGTTGAAGCTCCCACTGCGGATACACAGATTTTCACCAAGTTTCGCAGGGATTTCCCAATTAAAGGAAAACATTCAATGGTATGGAGATTTATTCCGAATATTAAAGTTTTTTCCGGTAAAATTTAATACATGGTTTGAACTAATTTTGTTTGAATATTAATTTACAATTCTTTTGTTTTAGCCTCTTTTCGTAAATGCATATACTATTCCTAATATTTGCAATAAACGAAAAAGCTCCTATGGAAGCGATCACTTCCGGTGGACCGATTTCTGCTAAAATCACTGGGATCTTCTGTTTTATGACAAAAGCTTATGTTTAAAGTTTTACCCCACTGTAGAGAGCACACAGACATTGAATCAAAAAACTCGAGGACTAAAATGTTCATGATTACTGTACCAAAATTGGGGGCTGTAATTGTAATCTTAACTCCAAAAATTTAAAATTCTGTGCGGAAGCTGTCACTTCTGATATACAGATGTCCACCACTTAGGTGGTTCTCATGGATCTCCCAATTAATGAAGAAAGCCTGAATCAATCCGTCTGGGGTGTAGAAACGCCGAATTTTTCTTGAAAACAGATTTTTTCAAAAATCGTAATTGCTCTACTTTTCAAAATATTTGCAACAAACAAAAATACCTCATAAGGAAGCTGCCACTTCTGGTGAATTGATTTCGGCCAAAAATCACTGTGGACTCCCAATTTGTGAAAAAAAGCTTATATATGAAGTCGATCAGTGAGTGGGCTTCAAGCTACAGACGCAATTAGTTTGCAGTTGTTGACAATAAAAAACTGTTTTTTTTGTCAAAAACCGTAATTTCCGTTTAAATCTTTCTTGAAAACTGATCCGCACCGGTCGGTATTAATGCACATTTTGTTTAGATTTTTTAATTCGTAGTAGTTTTTAACATAAATGATAAACCTTTGAAAATACTTGCAAGAAAACGGAAAAGCTTCTATGGAAGTTTTAACTTCCGGTGAACCGTTTTCAGTCAAAATTCACTGAGACCTCTCAATTAGTATAAAACGTTTAAGTATGAAGTTTCATTCCGATCAGTCAATGCGTCTGTGCTGTACAGAGCTGAACTTTTGTTTTTGTCAAAAATCGCCATTTCCGCTTAAATTTTCGAAAAATAATTTTGTAGTGCTCCCTCAAACTAATGTCCAATATTAATTGGGACAGCCGTCACTAAAGTTTTTGAGAAAAGCATCAACCAACATCTAGTGAAGTATCTTGAAATTAATAACTTATTTTCAGATAAACAGTATATGGCTTTCGTAAAAGGCACTCCGTAACCGATCTCTTGACGTATAGTATGTCGCAAATAAATGGAATCTCTCCCTAGAATAACATGAAGAAGCTTTTGCAATTGCTTTGGGTATATCAAAGGCTTTTGATAAGGATTGCTATGAGGATCTCATTTGTAGACTTGTGGCCTATGTCGATGACCATCGATGGATAAAAAGATTTCTTATAAATCGAAAGATCAACGTTGTGTTCGCGTTGATCTTCATTTTAGCACATCAACGATACACACCCAAAATGCCGGGACTCTCTTTTATTACATTCGAGATGAACCCTATACTCCTGTCGAACTAAACAGCAAAGAGCTTGAAGTTGTCATTTCACTTAATTCCGATTTGATTACATTATTTGAGTGGGGAGAAAGAAATCAGAAAGTAAAAGAAGTCACAGCAGCAAGGGGATGGGTGGGACTCAATTCGGCTGCTTGGATGTTCAAACTAGCAACTATTTAAAGTGGAATGAACCCATTGTTGCATTGGCCAGGTTCTCAAAAAGCATCAGGTTATCGAAAGGTTTTATATCGCTTGTTATAACATGCTTAGAGTATTGCAGTTAAAATTGGGATGGAGCATATTGAACTCCAGTTAATGGATAGAATTCAGCGGCATACCATCCGAATAGTAAGCCACCCTAAACTTCGTTGCATTGACAGTTTTATGCATGGTAAATGTTCTGCAGAACTAAAGGATAAAATATCACCATTCGTTACGCCAGAAATGGTGACAAGAGGAACGGTCAATGCCCATAGATTTGAGATGAAACTGCCGCAACCACGAACGGAGGAAACCAAGCGCGAATTTATTTATCGAACATCCAAGAAGAGAAATTCGCTAAACGGTTTGAAATTTCCGTTCAACTATAAACGGAAAAATTTAAGGGAGCTATCAACCATTACTTGAAGGATCGCGTGTTGGGTGCAGGTGCTTTGATTGTTACAAGGAGCTGTAGGAGAGCAGAAAAGTCCACTTTGCACTTTGTTTAAAAAAAAGTCAACAGCGTAGTTTTGAAAAAAATCCATGGGATTAGGATGTAGGTATGCGTAGACAAACTGAAATGTATATTGCTAATCAAAAAAACACAGTAAAATTGCAAAAATTTATATATGAAATTTTTATTTGAATCGGTAAATCAAGGTTTTCATTTTAAGAGGTCTATGATGTGGTCCGGGATGTCCAATTTTTCATCACTTTCTCGAGCATTTCAACTGGTACGTGAATAAGCAAAATTTCCGCTTTTGGTGTGATGAGCAGCCACAGACAATGCAAGAACTGCCAATACACCCAGAAAAACACTGTTTGGTGCGGTTTTTGGGCCGGTCGAATCATCGATCGGCCCGTATTTTTTGAAAGATGACGATAGCCTCTACGTTACCGTCAGCAGCGCTTGCTTTCGTTCGAAGATTTCGGATTTTTTTGACTAAAATGCATTAATTGAATCAGCTCGATATGTGGTTTCAGCAAGACGGCACAACATGACAAACAGCACGCGAAATGAGTTGAGAAATGAGTTCGGCAAGCAATTTATCTCACGATACAGTCCGGTGATTTGGCCGCCTATATCGTGCGATTTGACGCCTCTTGACTATTTTTTATGGGGAAGTCTCTCGCCTTGCCAATAAATCAACACCAAATGTTGAATTGGAAGACAACATCAAACGTGTCATTAGCAAATACCAGCCGAAATGTTCGAAAAAGTTGTGAAAAATTGGACATCCTGCATGGACCACTAAAAACGTAGCCATGGCCAACATGTATATAAAATAATTTTTAAAAAGTAAATGACAACGATTCAAAAAAAAGTTCATACATTTTTGCAATTTTACTGTGTTTTTTTCAAAATTATAAACAAAACGCTTAAAAAATTACCCATTATTTATACTGTGATGTATATGCTAGAGTTTGTTAGAGTGTAAGTCCTAAACGAAAAACTGTTCTAAAACTACTATTACTACTTAAATCTAGATGCCACTAATTGAATAAGGTTAGTCCTAGGATCTGCATATAAGTACGAAATGAAATCTATACAATTGAGGTACTGAGACAACAACTACACCATCAACGTCTAGCAACCATTGCTTCGGTTGTACACATTTGGATGAACGCTTGGGAACAGCATGAAAGTAGTTGTAAAATGAAAGGATACCGAGATTATCTTCCCCTCCCCCAACCCCCAACATGCCAGTATGCCTAATCCAGCAGCAGATTGGACCTTCCAGAAATCCTGGCGAAGGTTCAATGAACCAAATACACATTAATTAGAAATTGAAACTGATTATGTAACCTCAATAATGAGGCGGCCAAATCCCTTAATGGAATGTAGCCAAATTAAATAAAAATAAACCTATACAAGTCGCACTTCTGATATCGGTAGGTTGTAGAGAGACAGAGTTCAGAAAGACACAGTTTTTCATATATAAGAATTGTGCTTACTTTACTACTAGAAGTTAAACCAAAAGGAAGGTGTAGATTTCAAAATTGTCTGTTACGCTGATATGAAATTACTCATTAAGATATATCGCGTACTTATAAGGTGCGCTTGTTAAAATGTTTCACATTTCTTATCTCACTTTTGAATTCAAGAGCTTGTGTAACAACAAATTGAAGATACTACATGCATTCGAGCACTTTACGTTCATAAAATCACAATTGCTTATCGCAATATTACAAATGAAATTCCCAGATTACTTTCGATTAGCCATTATTATCTCTAGAATAAAAAAATATCGTTTGCTATAAAAAGTCGGACCTTCTAGTTAAATATTTAGTCGTCGCGTATCAGTTAATAATGAAATTTATAATAGTTGGATTGTTCGCATTGGCTACTAGTAGCTATGCTTCGTCACTGCTATTTCCGGCACCAGTAGAGGAATACAGTGAAAAATATAATTGGCAACCAACCGCTAATCGTAATAGAAAAGAAGTTCGTGAAGCGATATTCACACAATGGGTTGATCATAGAAATGGTACAGACACAAGAACTTTTGATCAAGTAAGAATGTTATTTGTATAGAAAAACAATGCGCATAAATTATTAGATATATCATTGTTTCAGAGAGTGTTCATCAATGACGAATATTATTATCCAGGTGGACCGGTGTTTGTATTGGTATCGGCAACTTCGGATTCGTACAGCTATTGGTTGGAAAATTCACACATGGTTAATATTGCGGACCAACTCGGTGGTGTAATATATGCTCTTGAACCACGATACTTTGGTGACAGTTTTCCGACAGAAGATCTGTCGTTGGAGAATTTGGAACGTTATCTACAAATCAGTCAAACCATGGGTGACTATTTCGATTTTATAACATTCCTTCGGCTAGAACTAGCTGCGTTTGGATCCGATAAATTTGTTCTAGTGGGCCATGGCCGAGGTGGTACACTTGCAACATGGCTACATCAACGAAATCCAGGTTTAGCTGATGGCCTTTGGGCTATAAGTGCTCCGATTGTTACAGTTTTTGATTTTGGATTATATTATTACGGAATGAGCAGAACGTTTGAAGAAAATTTCCCGGCAACCTGCCAACAAGTAATTCTCGAAGGATTTGGTGAACTGGAAGCCTTAATCGACGCCGGGGATATTGGGCAAATTCGCACAATTTTCAACTTAAATTCGATCGACAATTTTGATTTGAACAGAACACATGACGTAGCATTATTTTATAATCAGCTATTTGAAGGGCTTTTTACTCCTGTTGAATATGGTGTTCCCAGTACAATAGCGGTGATCTGTAGTTCCTTGGTACCAACTCAAGGATTTAGTAGTGTCGAACTACTTGGCAATTTTTACGGACAATCCTTATATAGTAGAATATTCGAATACGACTTTCTTGTTTCAATCCTGCGACAGGACTCTTTAGACGCCCAACGATCATATGACCGTCAAAAGTTGTACATAGCATGCTCAGGATGGGCACAATTCAAAACGTCAGATGTTTTACCGGTTCCCGTAAATGAAAGATTCCCTTCGTTACTGTTCGGCGACCTTTGCAATGACGTATTTGGAATTTCGTACATAGATGCACTAAATAATAATTATCAAACAAGCGAAGAAAATGCAATTAACCCGACTCTACCAAATGCATATTTTACAAACGCTGAATTTGATCCACATCAAATTATCGGCGTTTCAGCTGATTTGAATCCAACGTCACCACATGTTTTAATACCGGGTGTTGGTAAATTATATGACTTTTTCCGAGTTGTTTATCCGGCAGACTATTATAGTGAGGAATTGCAAGCGGCACGTAATCTAGCCACTCAGTTGATTACCCAATGGACTAGGCCTTGAACTCCACTGCACAAATTAATTAATGAATTCATACCTAAATAATATTTTAAAAAAACAATAAGCAAAATTTTATGACCAAAGGCCGTTTGTGATGCTATTATCAATGATGTTATTATCAATTATCGTATCAGCAAATTGTTGTTATACTCGTTCAACTAAAAATGAAAATATACCAAATCAATGCTTTATCTTATTTAATTTGATACGTGAAATTGACTCGAGCCAGGCATGATTAGTAAGTACCTACAACTTAATTTTATCAAAAAATTTTGATATTGGATGACATGCAGCAAATTTCTATGTACGAGTATATCATTCACTCACAAAAGCTTTAGAAATTTTTTGGTGATCAAGTTTGCATCGTGTACGATAAAACTATGTACCATCCCGCTTTGGTATAAGTAAAAAAACTTCAATATGCAGCTAATAAAAATTTTTATTTCATGATTTATGAGACAATAAATTTTTACCTCCTTCGTTTACAGCGGTTTTTACATTTTTGCCCGCCGTACCAAAAGCTTACTGTATTTCTTGATTTTCCTTTTTATTACAGGTATATACGGTATCAAAGATTTATAGGGTATAAACCATTTAATTTAATTACACATTGTTTTTGTTGCAAAAACGCTGGGTATAAAAATATCGATCCCCATTCAGTAGATAAGGACAAGTGTTTTGTTGCAAAAAATTTGGTGATTATTCAATCAAATTTAGGTAATAAAATTAAAAAGGCACTTGTGGTGTGGGTGATTGATAAGGTACGACCACTGTCACTTGTTTATTGGTTGTCCTTTTAAGTTCTAATAAAAATGCATTTACGTATTCATTCATAGTAACGAAGTCATAGTATCGATAATTTTCATAGTACATAATCTATGATTTACTGTCAGTTTATCGTGAACAATTTACCGAACCGTTCAATACTTTATCGTGGAAGCAATTTACTTTGGACCGGAAACTCGGCCTTTCCTTTACCGGCTATGATAGGATTGGATATGTTGAATAGAAATGAGAATCTAAAATGATTTTTTGGAATAATTTCTGGAATATGGCCACTTGAGATGGAACAGGGCCATTTCTATACCGATTATGAAGTGTTGTGGATGTTGACTAGAAATGGGATTATAAAATGATTTTTTGAAGAATTTATATAATAAGGCCACCTGGGATGAAGCTCGGTTATTTCTTGCCCTCGCGAGAAAGCCGAATCCAAATTTTCCTCTTTTCTAATATCCGTTTCAGTGGAGCGTATAACCATTGGTTGTATTACGGATCTAACTCCCAGTCCATCTAAGCTCTTGTTATAAGTACGTCACAAGTGTAATTTTCCGCTTCTGAACTCCATCTCTTAGAAGGCTAAGCACGTTCCATGTTCTTGTGTACGTTTTCTTAGGTCGTTATGATTGTACCATAAATTTATCCGGGGTCTTTGTGAGAATAGGTAGTTGACCTACTGTTTAACCCACTTATTACCTTACCAAGCCGCTTGCTAGAAAATAGACGTCTGCTCCCACCATCTCTAACCTGGAGAACTGAAGCTTATGTGGTATTGGTTATACGGCGCCAATAACTCGCCCTGACATGTAGTGTCACTGAACATAAACATTTCTCTTGAATCGTTTTCAATCCACTGCTTTGTTCATTTAGAGTTGCCTACTGAGCAAAGCGAGGCTCATATTGTGTTGACACTTTGTATGTAAAGTCAAAGTATTTTTCGTAGATTTTGTAGTATGGTCAGCAGTGCACTTTGACGAGACATCTGATTTTTTCATTAGATTTTAAAATCTGGTAAAGTATAAAATATAATTCAACAGATTGTATTGATATTAAAATATGTAGATTTTAATTGGGGGGAAATCTACAAATTTGCTTGAAACAAAAAAAGAAATGTTCGATATTATTTGAAACCAAATTTTAATCTTACACTGAACTCACTTTACGACGGAAGTTGTATCGTTACAGTTCCAATATACACCAGCTTCAAAATTAGTCTTACGTTGCATCAATTTGATTTTAATGTCATTGGGTACATATTTTGATGCAGACTACAACGCTTTTGTTATGATGCAAAACTTACTTCTAAAAACGATGAACTTTTGTGCTGGAATCATATACGTAATTATTTACGTCGCGTAGCAAATTTTTTCTCGAGTGTGCAGAACTGAAAAAACTTACAATTTATCAAAAAAAAATTAACGAAATGAAAGGCTGTTAGTATCAAACATTCTCCTTTTTAATAAAATAGAAAATCTTATTAACGAATAACAAGTTTAGTTGTGCTTTGAACAGAAACAGAATACTATATACTGAAAAGGTAAGTGAAAAATGAATAATTTAAAATGAAACAGTCGAAACAAAAATCTGCTACTATTCTCACTAGGCCACTTAAATCGAGCGGAAATTAACTCTTTCAACAAACATCTCAATACAAATTTGATATTTTAGCACCGCAAACATCGGAAATAACGTTAATTGGTCATCGTCGATTATAACCGCCAAGGAACACACTCGCTCGATATCGTCAATTCGTGATTATCTTCACATCTATGGGCCATCGTATTTGCGTTCTTAGTCTTCATGGGCGTCATTTTGACAGTTCGTTGGGCAGTATCCAAGCTCTAAGTAAAGATAAACTCGATTAAACCAAGGATGCTTTCTACAAACAAGATCATGGAATCGTTTTGAACTAAATTATACAATACGGCGTCAAAATATTAGTGCGTGATTCAAACCACCACCCACTTATGAACTGACGTTATTTCGTTTAACCCACAGCTAAACGTAGCTCAACGTAGTTGTTTATATCATAAATAGAATCAGCTATTACCTTACTTAGAGGATTATATGAATAATTAGTCACAATAAAATTTCCAAAAAAATAGTTCGAATTCCATTAGAGTTATCAGCACACATATATGAGCTTCAGATTAAGGAAGTAAAAACTAAATATATGGTTACTGCAAAGAGGCAAAAGGCAGAGATTTTTCGTTGGATGATAAATATCACGAGTCTCGCCAAAAATCGATTAAAATTAATTTGAAAATTTATAAGGTGATACAACCAGTCATTAAACTTGATTTACAGTCTTGGACAGTCACAGCCCGTGATATTCCCAGGTGGCCAGGTGGTGCCCATATTCCAGAAATTTTCCAAAAATCATTTTAGAATCCCATTTCCATCCAATATACCCAAACCCATCAAAATCGGTTAATAAATGAACGAGTTCTAATTCAGGTGGCCAGATTCCAGAACTTCTTCTGAAAATCATTTTGGAAATCCAACTTACCCAATCTCATCATAATCGTTTAAAAATGACCAAAGTTCTTCCCAGGTAGCCATATTCCGAAACTTCTTTTAAAAATCACTTTAGAGTCCCATTTCCATTCGATATACTCAATTCCGTCATAATCGATTAATAACTGGCCGAGTGCCGTCTCAGGTAGCGATGTTTTAGAATTTCATCCAAAAATCATTTAAAATTCCCATTTCCACTCAATTCCATCGTATATTTGGTTAAGAAATTACCTAGCCTCGCCTCAGGTGGCCATATTCCAGAACTACTTTCAAAAATCATTTAAGAATTCCATTTCCATCCACAATATCTAATTTCATTACGATTGATAAAAAAAAACCGAGTTTGTCCTAGGTGGTCTTATTCCAGAACTACTTCCAAAAATTATTTGAGAATCCCATTTCCAATTATTATTTGCTATATATTTTCATGGCAATCGAAAAAATTAATTTTGTGTGCTGATTAAATACTATTTTTAGGTGTGAAAAACACCGTTGAAACGTGGCCGTACAAACACCGCTGATGCTGAACGCTCTGGTCACTCGAAAGCCAGAAGAAAAAGAGTGTACACAATTTTGTGTTGGAAGACCGTAAATTGAAGTTGCGTGAAACAAACGGCACTATGTGCAATATTTTGCAAGAATATCTAACCCAAACGAATCAAGAATATGATGGCCAATACTCAGCCCGTAAAAACGCGATGGTAACACTAAACTATCACTATCCTGATAGTTTACTATCCCAGCCCGATAAAATGTCACTATCACGACAATAAACAGTGTAATAATACTCTGTCATTAACAGTAAGCCAAAAATTAAAAACATATTTTTCTGTAATTTTAAGTTATCTTCCTATTGTTTGGTAGCGTAGACAATCCTATACTCAGCATTTTTATGAATCTAGCCTGATATTCCACCCGAAAAACTGAGAGTAACACTAAACTATCACTATCGGGAGAGTTTTCTATCCCAGATTTAAAAACTATCACTATCGCGACAGTAAAAGTGTAATGATCCCTTGTAATAACAAATTATGACATGCCGTCCGAAATTATAAAAATTGTTTTATTATTATCCTAAATAAAATTACTTTTATGTAATTTTAAGTTATCCTTCAATATGGTTGTCCCAATCGCGTTTCACAGGCGATTCACAGCAGGATTTGTAACAGTTTTGACTACAAAATGAGAGTTTCAGAAAAAATTTAACTTGAATACCACAGAATTCGTTGAAGTATCTATTACAAAAATGAGATATTTTCAAAAAATTCCCATTCTCGAGCACACTGTCGGTGGCAATATGGACTTTTATGTATATCTGGAAAATTTTCATGGAGATATTTTTTATTTGAGAAGAAGAACATTGAAAAAACCCTGGTAGTAAGATAATTTATTTTGACCATTTCAAAATCAAATGTGGTTGAACTTTATTTTTTTTTTAATTTAAAGAAAGAAAGTATTATCTGTCCAATGAATTTAATGTCCTTTGAAGGTCAATTAATACCTCATTTTTCATTCACGCACACACCACCCATTCACACACAATTACAGTATACCATACTACCTGCACATTGCAAGCTCCAAGTCAACCTGTATACACTGACATGGACGGTGGGTCGGCGCTGAATTCTGCACTCCAACAGAGAGTCTGAGTTGTTACGAAAATTTGCTTTGCATCCAACCTCTGGTGGGATTCGAACCCAGTATACTTCCCACTGCACCACTTGTCCGGTAGTTGAATTGAAATTTATAACTTTTCCAGTCATTACGGAGCAACTTGCATATGTCACCAACGTATGCTAATATCTGACTTGATTTAAAATATAGACAGCTGCACTAGGCTATGTTGAGCTGGCAAATAACCTGACAGAAAAGTTACAAAGTAATTTGGGCTATAGGTTCACCTTGACTTACTCTTGATGTTATTTCAACATACAATTTGAATTACTCATCAATAATTTGCACATCGATTTTGACGGGATACCTAGATACGACAGAGCGTCTCACAACATGTTCCTCTACATGCTAGCCTACGCCTGTTGAAAGTCTAGAAAAAGACCATTAACTGATATATCCTTTTCATAACATGTCTTCAATATCACTCTCATAATGATGGTCTGAACGGTTGTTGATCTGTTTAGACGAAATCCACACTGATAGCCGCCCATAATGCATTCAAAATAAATCGATAATTTTTCTGTCACGTGTTGGCCAAACTGTATAACCAGTGTTAACCAAATCTATTCCGCGGTACTTATTGCAATTTAATAGATCTCGATTATATTGTGGGAAAATCAGAGCCATCTTCCACTCTTCTGGGTTCATGGTGCCACGATGTATTTTTCTATCGCTGCCAATTTGAGCATTAAATGTTGCGTTTATTCCATATAGCTAATTTGGCAATGCTACAAATGTCCTTTTCATATAAAATCGAAATTTTAGCTACTTTAGCTGTCGAATAAACGCAGCAAAAGACAACCAAAATGATTTTGACATCATGCTGAGAATGCTGATGAAATCAGGAGAAATCAACTGATGATATTGGTTGTTTATTAGAAGCTAACTTCAAATTCATGTTTGCTAGTATTGTTGCTTTGACAAAGTGTGTGCCCAAGGCGATTATAATCAACGGTGTTATTGCCTTTTAGTCGTGTTTCTTGGAACGCTAAGATTGCAATGACTGCAATGACTGTTCGAATAGCTGCTTTAGGCTCTTCGTGTTCAGGCACATACCATTTTAGTTTTAAAGCGTAATTTTTAATTCGTGTTCGAGGCCGTTGTCGAAATTTAAAATTTATTGACAGGTTATATTGAGATTTAGAAGAAATTGATTTATCACAGGTTGGGTTGTTAGCCCAACGCAAACTGCTAAAGTAGCTAGCACTCACTCGTTCAACCTACCCTTTTCATGAGGTCCGGTGTGTGAACATTTGTTGCAGTACAACGGTCAAGGACAATTTAAGTTCACCCCACCTTTTATATGGCGGTTTTTGGAACTCGCCCCTTGTTTCTGGACAATAACATCCAAAAATAACATTTTTTATTGGAAATCTTCTTACTTTTTGGAAATTTTTTTTTAATTCTGATCTCAAATTCATGATCAGACATCGCGAAAATCCCCTTGGTTATGCTTTGATCGATTTTGATGAACGGCGAGAAATTTGCCCTTTACGGCGGCCATCTTGGGCCCTGCGATTTTTAGACAAATCGTAAAATGGGTCTATTTTTGGCCATATTTGATCCGCCATCTTGGGTCTGTTATTTTACATTTTTCAAATTCATGATCAGCGGTCCTGTATTTTTGCTAGGTCATGTTTCTATCGATAGTTTATGAACGACAAAAATTGGTTAAATTAACAGAGTTAAAATTGCGATCTTAGGCAAAATTAAAAAAAATATTTATAAGCAGATATTTGATTTTCCGCCATTGTTGGTTCGTCATTTCGAAGATACAAAAAGGCCAAACGGCATTAAAAATAGCCTGTTAACGAAAATTTTGAACCATCACAAATAAGAAACAAAATCCCTCCGCTCACATTCGTGAGTGCAACGTAGAGAACAACGTAGACATGAATACTAACAAAGTAAAACCATATTGGTCAAACGCTCCTTCCCAATTAATTAAATTCAAGGATTAATTATTTTCGGATTGAATGAAGTGCGAGTTTTGGCCCAACTATTGAAATGCATTTTCCCAACACACTCCAGTTAAATTTGTTGTTTCATTATACTAATTCAAAGTTGTTAATTTGGTTAGTGATTATATAGTAATTGAAAATGCTTATTTAGTAGAAAATAATGTTAGTTCGATGTTGTTGCGAAGCATGCACGTGTACGATGCTATTTGCTGGTTTTGCATTTCACGAGTTTTATGTGTCTTCACATCCGTTGATTTCGTTTATGTTGTTTATGCGGTTTCAAGTATCGTTCGGGTTAAAATACCGATGATGATGTAGCCTTGGTGTTGTCCGGTTGTATATGGTTGTTAGAGGTACGTAATTCCTCCCCCCTAAGATGAGCGTCAGGCTGCTTAAGTAGTCCTAAAGCGGTACATCTTTTGTTTGACCAGCAGAAGATATAAAGGATGAACAATATTATGAATATTATGATGAAAGTTAGCGATATGTGTCCAGTAGAGCTGTGTAGAATTGCTTTTTCATGTTTTAGCTTGACTTGGTTATAGTTTTGTATGGTTTTATTATGTAGAATCTCGAGTGTTAACTCGGGTTTAATTTCTATGATGTTTACTTCATTATATGGTATTATAATTTCAATATGGTCGGAAAATTCTATTTCATCCGTAGAGAATTTTTGGCCTTTGATATTTATATCGCAGTTTTTGAATTGTATTAGTGTTTGTTCTTTAATTTTATTAATTTGCTGGTTACAAGTAGAGGTATATATGATTTGCTTATCTGCGGGTTGAACGTACAGTAGTCCTACAGATAGGTAATCGATATCTTCAAAGGTGGTTATATTTTGTGTTACGCATTCGGCTTGCTGTTGATTTACTATGGCCGGTATACATGTCCCTAACGTTGGCATTAACTTCTCTTCTTTGCAATATATTGTTTCATATATTTGCTTACATTGGTTTGTTACAAATTGATATAATTGGGTATTTATGATAATTTGGTTATATGGAATAGGGTTTATAATTTTATTATGGAAGGGAATGAGTTTAAGTTGATAATTTTCATACTTTTCTTTTGAAAACATAGGAACTTTAACTACGTATATTAATTTGGTATTGTTATAAAACCCTTTTAATTCTAATAGATCATAGAGAAGATTGTGGTTTTGTACTTTTATATCGTCCTGTTCAAATAATCTAGTTATGTATTCTGTTTCGTTATTTGTCAATAAATGGCGTGATACTAAACGTTGTTTTGAAAATGCTATAATGTCTAATAAGTTTTCTATATGTTCTTGTAAGATTTCTAGCACATGGCTGATTCTGTAAAAATGTTGGTCGCATAAAATTAAAAGAGAGATGTGATTAATGGTTTCTGTAGTTTTGTTCTGTTCATATTGTATTCGATTAAGATTGACGTTTATAGTATTTTGAATTTCCTCTAATCTATTTATTATTTGATTGTTCACCTGTATTTGGTTATTGATTTGATCATTAATTTTATCTTGATTCTGATTTATTTCATTTATTGCGTTTTGTACATCGATTAGATCCTGATTGTCCAAGTTTCCAGTAATGTCTTTTATAAGTGCACCCAGTCCGTTAGAAAGTCCACGTCTGTAACGTTTCGGTAATACTTCTATATATAATTTTTCAACCTGATTTAATTTGTATTGAATGGTAGTTTTCTTGTTATTTAATACATTTCGATAACCACTTTCTACTGGGAATTTCTCCAGTATTTCATTTACTTGTTTTTTAATGTTGTCTATGATTTGTCCGTATGGTTCCAATTGTATGATGTGTATAATTTTACGAAATCCGTTGTAAATTTTTGCATTACCAATTTTTATAGGGATTACTCCTTTATTGTCCTTGAGTGATGTCAGCTTGATCTCTTGGCACGGGATCCTTAGGGACCTGGAATAATCGTTTAATTTTACTTTTATGAACTTTACCTTCTGCGGTTTCTATTACTATTCCGTTGTCTTTTAACACTCGTTGTTTTTTGTAGTTCGCTCTTAATTTTCCTCTTTTCTTTCTTTTTGTATAGATGAATAATTTTGGAGATATATGGCAAATGGGTTTTCTCTTTTTATTGATTTTTGTAATAATTTTGGTTTTAACTTCGGATGACTGTTTATGGATATCATTACATAGTTGTTCGTACCTTTCTTTATGTTGTTGCAGGTAATCGATTTCATTCACGAAGTCTAATTCTTTCCTAACATAGTGACCTTTTAAGAGACTAAAGGGGGTAAGCTTAGTTGTTGAGTGGACTGCATTATTATACGACAATATGGCAAGATTCATTAGGCAAGATTCATTATTATTTTTAGGCGTATAATACTACAGATTTCTTTTAGTGTCGAGTGTAGTCTTTCGACTGGGGAGTTACCGGTGGAGTTATATGGTGTAGTGACGTGTAATTCAATTTGATATTTTTCCATCAATGTCTTAACTTCTCCTCCATTTCCTATTTCGTAATCAGCTATAATTTTACCTGGTAATCCGTGTTGACTAAAATAGTGTGTTAGTGCTTCAGAGATCCTTTTAGTTGTTTTTTCTTCTAACAGGTAGGCTGCTGCAAATTTACTGAACTTGTCTATAACCGTTAAGAATTTTACTGCCTCTAATTGAAATATATCAATATGGATGATCTCCATGGGTTTCTTCGGTGTTTCGGTTAAGGATAGTTGTAGTTGTGGAGGTTGTCGGTCGTACTTTACTTGTTGGCAAACGTCGCATTGATTAACGTAGTCTCTTATCATTTCTTTCATTCTTGGGAAATAGTACTCCTTTTTGATCTGCTCGTAATTTTCTATTATACCGCGATGTTCGTTTTGCTCGTGGGTCCTTTTAATGATCTCTTGTTGTTTGTTTTCATCTTCAATATCGGTTAGAAGTGACATGGACCGTACTACATTCACTTTGGGATTTGTTACCCTTGGTTTGGAGGATGTCATTGCCTTATACGCTTCTAAAACGTATTGAAAACATTCCTCTGAAGTGAAAATACATGTCAGATTCCTACTTCGTCCAAGTAACTTCCGTAGCTCTTCTGTGATGGTAGTTTTTATACCTCGTTTTCGTGGTATTTGCACTGTTACTCTTTTCCGAGAGTTGAAAAGCGTTTCAGTTTTAATGAGAGGTTCTTTTAAGTTATTGGATAGGTATATGACTAATTGGTTTCCGAACATGTTTATAGAGTTCTTTGTTATTGGAATTAGATCGTCAGGTGTTGATAACATACTTGCTGTATCCTCTACCGAGGATGAACTTTCAGTATTGTTAATGTCAATGTGGTTAGAACTGATTTGGATGCGAGATAGAGCATCAGCATTCGCGTTCTGAGTGCCTTTTTTATAAACGATGTTGTAGTCAAACTCTTCTAGCTTTAGGCGCCATCTCACAAGTTTGGAGTTTGGTTCTTTTAGTGAAAACAACCAAGTGAGAGGTTTGTGGTCCGTAATGATGGTAAATTTTCGACCAAATAAGTAGGGTCTGAAATATTTCGTGGCCCATACTATTGCCAGGAGTTCCTTCTCGATGATTGAGTAGTTTTGCTCAGTTTTCGTGAGTGTACGCGAAGCATAACAAATTGGCAAATCTTGTCCTATTGTACCTTGGGATAGAACAGCACCTATAGCGACATTGCTCGCATCGGTTGTTACCAAGAATGGTTGCTCAAAATCCGGGTACTGCAATATTGGATTTTCACACAGCAATTGTTTGCATTTTTCGAAACATTTAACGTAGTTTTCATTCAGGTCAATAACAGAATCTTTTCTTAAACACTCAGTCATTGGTTTAGTTAGAAAAGCGAAGTTTTTTATGAATTTCCTATAATAACCTAATAATCCAAGAAAGCTTTTGATTTGTTTTTCATTTTTTGGCATAGGGAAATTCTGGATAGCCCTGATCTTGTCGGGATTTGGTTTTACTCCCTCTGAGGTGACAATATGCCCCAGGAAGGCTACTTCCTTGTGCAGAAATTCTGATTTGTCCAGTTGGACTTTCAGATTTGCATCCTGTAGTTTAGTGAAAACTTTCGTTAAGCTATCTATGTGTTCTTGGAGCGACGTTGAGAAGATGATGATGTCGTCCATGTAACATAGGCAGACTTTCCCTTGTAGTTCACCGAGGACGTTGTCCATCACTCGTTGAAACGTACTGGGGGCATTTTTCAGGCCGAAAGGCATTCGTACATATTCGTAATGCCCGAATTCTACTGAAAAAGCTGTTTTTTGGATGTCATTTGGATTTACTTCGATCTGATGAAACCCAGAGGCTAGATCTAAAGTGGTAAAATACATGCATTTACCAAGTTTATCCAAGATGTCTGTTATATTCGGAAGTGGGTATCTATCTTCAATGGTTTTTTCATTCAGTTTTCGATAGTCAATCACCATCCTCCATTTGGTTTGACCAGAAGCATCTTTCTTTTTTGGCACAATCCATATTGGGGATGACCAGGGTGAATAACTGGGTCTTATGATACCTTGCATTAACATTTTATTTATTTGTGATTCGACTTCCGATTTGTGTACGTAGGGATATCTATAGCTTTTGGTAAAAATAGGTTTTTCGTCTTGCAAATCAATGTTGTGTTTTACAGCGTTTGTAAAAGTTAGTGGGTCATTATCTCTTTGGAAAATGTGTTCGAATTTTGAACATAGCTTTTCAATGCTTCTTTTTTCCTCATAGTTAAGGTGGTCAGTTCTTATTAATTGAGTGATATCATCACAATTACTTGTTGTAGATATGGGCTCAATTGTATGGATTTCTATGTGGTTAGCATGAAATTTTTCACATTCTATAGGATGTTCAATGACGAATTGTTTTTGTTGGGGTCCATAGTTTATTACTTCAACGTAAGCGAAATTATTTATGCTTTTATAAACTCCCTCTGGTATTATGAGGTTGTTCTTCAGTATTTGAGGTTTTAAGTAGATTTCTCCATTGGCAATGGTAACAGGAACTTTTGCTACTAACTTGCTTCGTGGAGCGATATTATAAATTGCAGACATAAAATTTAATTTAAATTTTAGTGGGATTTGAACTAGTGGAGTGATTAAAAGGGATTGACCTAGGTCGAGAGTTATTTTTAGTTTTTGCATGGTTTCCATGCCAATTAAACCATTAAAATAATTGTGAAATTTGAAGAGAATGAAGTCAAGTTCTTCATTTGTGTTAAATTCTTTAATACCGTTTAACTTAACCATTTTGTCAACTATTGTCTCGTTAAATAAGGTAGATATAGTTACTGGG
This sequence comes from Nephrotoma guestfalica, assembly GCA_963691935.1. Taxonomy (NCBI): domain Eukaryota; kingdom Metazoa; phylum Arthropoda; class Insecta; order Diptera; family Tipulidae; genus Nephrotoma; species Nephrotoma guestfalica. The sequence goes on from OY829915.1 coordinate 117,088,530, forward strand.
TCCATTTTTTGCACGAATTTATTTGGAATTAAATTTGGATCTATAAAAGATTTTGTGGAGCCAGTGTCTATTAAAAATTTATATTTCTGTCCTTGTAACATTAGATCTACGTAGGGTAATTGACAACCTCTTTGATGGTGGTTATTAAGGCTTAAGTATCCGTAAGTTGATTCGTCGAGGCTGGTAGGCGAAAATCCTCGTCCTGAATTTCAACGATTGGAATACTTTGTCGCAGGTCCTGTACGTTATCTTCAAAATACTCGTTCATACCCGATTCTGGTTCTTCATATGAATTGTCCCATTCCTGACTTTGGTAGTGTTCTTCTTGATAGTAGTAATCGCTTTCGTTGTTGTATGGGTTAGATGAAATGTTATACAATTCTTTGGATTGAAATTTCGGTGGGCCGTTACTATTAAAACGATACGGCTGATTTGTTTGGTTGAATGTTCTTTGTATTGGTGGTTTATAACTTGGTTGTTTGTACCCATTGCTGTTTGATGTTGTATCCATAGGTTCTGGCCTATTATATTGTGGTGCTCTAGGAGGTAATCTTGGATTTCCATATTGTTGTATATTTTGTTGTGTGAAGGGACGATGGTTAAAATACTGAGGTCTATTACTATTGAAATTTGAAGGTTTGAATTGTGAAATTTGATTATATTGTGAATACTGATTATATTGTAAATGATTTCTGGGTATTACTGCTTTTTGAGGTATTGGCGGAAGTGCTTTGTTCTTCATATAGACTATGTTCTGTTCTTTCAAACAGTATAATCTAGCCGTCGGAAGATCCGGTGGCTGCATAGCTCTCACCATAACTCCAAGCGAGTCTCTCAGATTCGCAGTGAACACAGAAAGGCACATGGAGTCGTACCATTTCGCTTTTTGTTCTGCTTCTGCGGGAGTATTGAGGTATGCCCAGGTCTTTAATGTATTGCATATTTCAAGAATTCTGGTGAAATATACTTCAACACTGTCATTCTTTTGCGTGATAGCATGAAGATCCCGAATCAGACTATTCTCGTCTCTCTTATCGGCAAAGTGAGCAATAAGGCTTCCTTTAATGCTAACCCACTCGTTTGTGGTGTTATACATTTCTAAGGCCTTGTTCGCATCACCCACTATTTTATTACGAATAGCCCTTAAGAGAATATTCTGGTATGATGGATCTGTGAACGCTGGTTTGAGAACTTTTAGAATATCCTCAACTTGTGTGATAAATTTATTTAGCTCAGTTCTGCTACCACTATAAGGCGGAATATCTTTGATAGCATCAGGTATTTGTAACAGTCTTAATGTTCTTTCCATTTGTTTGAACTGTTTGTCCTCTTGGTCAGTCATCTTAACAAATTTATTTATGTCACTTTCACTTTCAGTATCACTGTCTTCCCTAAGATTGCGTGTCGCGTTATATTTTACCGCGTACTTATCTAATTTGCCAATTTTGAGAATTTTTAAGTCTGTCTAACAAGTTTGAATTTTTCTTAAGAATTTTCGAAAAAATTTTCTGTGATCTTATGTTTTCTATATATAATTTTAATCTACCAACTTAAAGAGAGGTTTGGATATTGACGGGGAATTAGTTATTATATCAAAGTGCACTTACCAATTTAATAATATCAGGAAGAAGAGATGATATGCCTTCATGCTCCTAGCTGATTGCCGCAATATCGATACCGTCTTAATTAAGTTGAGTGTACTAATTTTAAAACTTTTTCGTTTTTCACTGTTCTGGTACTAACCCCAGTAGGTATTTTATTATTTATTTTTATTATAGCTTGTTTTGCGGACCGCTGGTGGGGTCAAAACAATATCTCGAGAAAAAAAAATTTATTAATAATTTTATTTAAACTTTTCACTTTTATTTTATTTATTTAGTTTTTAATTCACTAAATTTATTCTAATTTATTTATTAATTTGTATTGCTACAATAGCTCGCAAAACACAAAAAAATTTATTTTGTATTTAATTCACTTTTTATTATTTTCGATATTTATCATATGCCGTGATAAACTTTTGTTATATTCACTTTTATTAATTTTAATTAAATTTATATTAATTCACTTTTAATTATTTTTATCATATGTCGTGATAATTAAAAATTTAAAAACATATTTTTATTTACTTAAATATGTTTGATATACCATCAAACCGTATATGTTGTTTGTATACTCGTGAAGAATTGTTCGATTAAAGCACTAAAGTTAATAAACCGTTAACTTTCACTATGCGTGACACTTATAATACTTCAATTATTCACTATGCAGTTGTTATTTTCGTAGGAACAGATATTTGAGAATATCCGCTACCAAAACTGCGCCAGTTAAATTTGTTGTTTCACTTAACTTAAATTTTTTTATTGCTGTGGAAATTTCCACAGCTTTACTTTATTTCAAATTTAACAGAGTTTACACTTTAAAGATATAATTATACTAATTCAAAGTTGTTAATTTGGTTAGTGATTATATAGTAATTGAAAATGCTTATTTAGTAGAAAATAATGTTAGTTCGATGTTGTTGCGAAGCATGCACGTGTACGATGCTATTTGCTGGTTTTGCATTTCACGAGTTTTATGTGTCTTCACATCCGTTGATTTCGTTTATGTTGTTTATGCGGTTTCAAGTAACGTTCGGGTTAAAATACCGATGATGATGTAGCCTTGGTGTTGTCCGGTTGTATATGGTTGTTAGAGGTACGTAATTCTCCACATTACTCGAATCTAAGATTTAGATTTCCTAGTTTAGCTGCCACAAGCCAATTTTATCTCTTTCTCCAATTTAATTCAACCAAAACTTCAAAATTGATTATCGAAAAAACAATTCCACAAAAATCGTCAGATTTAAATAACCGAACAACCATATAATCCAGTTTACCATTTAAATTAAAACAGAAAATTTAAAAGTAGAATGATTTTACTCTATAAACAGTTTATGTCATAAAAGCGATTTTAAAATTATTTTACTTTGTGCTTTTAATCGATGTTTCCGCTTCCCACACAGTGGATTCGTTTCATTCAATTAAACTTAAATGCCGAAATTCTTTTTAGGGTAACAAAACATAAAAATGTACAACAATTACGTTTCGTCGAACGCATTTCTACCCCTTGCCCATTTCCTTTATTTTCATAAATGCTTTTCTTCCAAAACAAAGATTATAGCGACGTAAAAAAGGATTTCATTTACAAAAAAGGCGGTGGTAGACATGTCCTTTTAGTATACGAATATAATTTCCAACAATAATATGCAAAACAGTTAAGTCTTTCTAATTTCTTTTTTATATCATTGCGATTTAAGTGACTACCCCAATGTGTTGTGTTTCGTTTTTTAAAAATGGACATACCCAAATCGTTTTCATTCTCCTTTCGTTCGGTCGATTTAATTTTACAAGAGTGACGATAAATATGTTTTGTATTAAGATTGAGAACACAAAATCAAATTTGTTGACATTCCCAAAAGTTTTCATATCTAAAGCAGTTAATTTGATCCAGTTCATTAAAATTTTATTTCCGTACTGTTCCCTGTATCATATTTTGATAAGTCACAATAAAAATACTGTTTTATGCTTTTATAAGTGGTTTATGGTGCTGAAGAGAGATATAAACTAAAACTTTTATGACAAAATTCGGTTTTTTCTTTTCGCAAAATGTTTTTCCAATATTTTGTTATGCTCTCAAGTCGTGCACTTTCGATCGGAATATACTACAACAAATAGTCCAATTTGTCATTCATAATAGTGAAAAATTGTGGGGCCATATCTAGTTTAGGTAGCTTCCATGACAACTGCCTAAAATAATTGTTCCAGAATTCTCTAGCATATTCGTGGAGCGGCAGTCATTACACGACTTGTATTGTATTGTTCAACTGTGCATACGTCATCAGGTTAGTCTGCTGCCCTGCCAATGGAGGTATTTTAGGTCGTCATAGAAGTTTCAAGCATCAAATACCAGTAACGATACCAAACAGCATGAACATCAGAGAGTTCTAGATACATGTTACAGGCGAAATAATATGAGGGCTCAAGTCTCTAGGAGAAGAAGCACTGAAACTAGAGACAACCTATCATTTCGATACAATCGAATAATACGTGCTCTACAATCTCCGTTACTCCGATGCATAAAGAGCAATCTGGTGACTCTTCGTGTTTGAATTTGAACAGGTATGATCTAAAGCAACCATGACCCGTCAGAAACTGCGTCAGATGGTAATCCACTTCACCGTGTCGCCTGTTTAGCCACGCCTCGATGTAGGGGATCAGGCGATGGCTCCATCTACCATTCGTCGACTCACTCCATCTTCTCTGCCTGACAGTGATCGTCTCAGCACGTGCTAATCGGTGGTTCTCCGCTTTTGTGCCTTGACCACGACGCAGGTAAGTGGTTTGGCGCTCCTTGGCAAATAGATCTGTTGGGAGCATTCCCACAAGAACACCAGCAGAATCTTCTAACACCGTCCGAAATGCTCACAATACTCTCAGAGCACTTAACCTCTGAACTGTTGCTACTCTTTGTTTATAAGCATTCTTCTCCAACGTTGACTAACAATTTGTTGGGCTCCAATCTCTAAGGTTACGTTCTCCATTACTTTCGACTAGTAATAAGGACAGCTTCTGTTTCATGTTCCGCTAGTTTTGCAGCCCAGCAGATGTTAACCACTGTTGAATAAGTCTGACCGTCCTATTACAGATGTCCATAATCTCGTCTCTGTGTTTTGCGACAACTACAATCGCGATGTCCTCCGCAAATCCAATCACCTGTGCATCACTTGGTATGGGCAGTCGAAGTACACCATCGTACATCACATTCCAGAGTGTAGGACCTAACACTGATCCTTGAGGAACTCCACCAGTCACCTCGTAAGTTTACTTTCCTTCCTCCGTATCATACATCAAGATCCTCTCGCTAAAGTAGCTGGAGACTAGTCTCAGCAGGTACTTCGGTACGTTCATCCGCATCAGTGCATTAAATATGCAGCTCCAATTCGCCGTGTTGAATGCGTTTTTCACGTCCAATGTAACTATGCACAGTATTTTGTACTACCACGTAGCCATCGAGAATCGGATATCGCCTGGTGTGCCGTGTGTGTGTGTTTGTGTGTGTTGGTGTCACACTCAAAATTGTGTCGAAAAAACAAAAGATTGTAAAAAATTTCATGTATCAAACAAAATTAGTTCAGATCATTTCTTTCAATCTTCGTTTCACTGAAATTGTACATCTTTACAGGACATGCGGACTGACTATTCGGAATGAAGGATCTTACTTAAGCTCTCTTCATTAGTTGGGAGATCCTTGCGAAATTTGGTAGAAATCTGTGTACCAGAAGTGGCTTCAAGAAAAAATGTTCAACAAGAGTTGGTTTTCTGAAATTAAATTAGGAATAATGGTATAATGCAGGAATTTGAATCAAGGAAGTTTTTGATCATACAAGATAGTTTTACCGAAAGTAAGGTAAGTTTAATTTTTTGCTCTATAATTAAATTGTGGTGTATTTGGAATCTATGTGTGCATTCGTGGTAAAAGAAAGTCGGATATTGGCCACAACATATTCCCTCCTCCATTTTATAAAGCGTTGTCAGTATATATTTTCAGAAGTCCTGTTTGTGATAAATCGGATGTGGTAATATATTCCATTATGTAGGTATTTATATCAGAGTTGTTGGTTTTTAAAGAAGGTTGTTAGCCATTTACGCCGCCGTACATATGTCAATAAGATGTTACAGCTCGCCCATGACAACCCCGATTTTCATGAAAAAATCATAATGAGTGACGAGGCACATTTTCATTTAAATGGATATGTGAATAAACAGAATAGTCGGTTCTGGGCAATGGAAAACTCTCACATTATTCATCAGTCACCTTTACATCCATTAAAAGTGACAGTCTGGTGTGCAATTTGGTCAGGAGGAATCATTGGACCTTACTTCTTTGAAAATGAAACCGGCGTAACGGTAACTGTGAATGGGGAGCGATATCGTGATATGATTGAAAACTTTTTAACGCCACAACTGCATACTTTGTGCTTGATTAACATGTGGTATCAACAAGACGGTGCCACATCGCATACAGCCAGGATTACAATGGAATTACTGCGGAAATCTTTCCACAACAAGTTATTTCAAAAAATGGTGATGTTGATTGGCCTCCACGGTCGCCTGATTTGACTGCTCCGGACTTCTTTTTGTGGGGATATCTAAAAATCAAGGCTTATGCAAACAAACCAGAAACGCTTGAGCAACTCAAACAAAATATTCGTGATGAAATTAATGAAATACCGCGTGAAATGTGTGAGAATGTAACGAAAAATGTGCTCAAAAGGGCTCGCATTTGTGAGGCTAACTGAGGCGGACATTAATCTCATATTGTATTCCATACATAATTGCCGACATTAAATAAAACATTTATCAATATAAGATCCATTCTCTTTCGTTTAATCAAAAATCATAAACAAACAAAGTAGTATACCTTCCCGGCGGACACCCTGTATTTCCAATTTATAAAAATTTACATCAAACTTTTTTCCTCAGAAGGCCAGAAAAAAATTTAAACTAGATGTAAAATTGAAATTAGATATAAAATTTTTCTCTATTTAACTATTCCCGGGGAATTACCAGAACAGGGCCACTGGAGGGAATCTTAAAACATCTAGTCCTATTTTGAATAGATCTAACAAGCCCATACCACGCTAAATAAACTGATTCTTTTGGAGTTGTCTAGAGAACACCAAGGGCAGTTATGAATCTCGAAATCGCCGCCTCAGGAGAGGAGCCACCTTAAGTGGATACACGAAAGGATCAGTGATACCAAAAATAACAACGTGGCACAAAGCCAACCCAATACTCAAATCAAAGCAAAAGTCTTATCAAAATTAACAACAAGGCTACCACCGATCACTTAACGCATTGTCTTTTCTATAAAACATGAATTATCCGATCCCGACTTTTAAAAGGACGTGGATATAAACCGCATAATTGAAACTGATAATATTTTGAACTGCTCGGAAGGAAGATTTTCCATCCATCAAAGCCAATTTACGCAAACCGAAGGACAAGCTAAACCTTCTACTAAGAAGGTTCTGAGACTCATGTTTTTAATGGAGTAGAAACAAGCAGAAAGAACTTGCCGACATTCAACCGTCTCAGTACCCCCTTAACTTTAATCACTTTAATCTTTGTTTCACATGGATTTCACATTACCCCCGCCATTCACATTACCTAGTCTAGTTAAATTACCTGACATTTACATTGATTTTTAAAAGATGGGATATCGATCCGACGCATGAAAGATAATTTGAATTTATAGATGGTTAACGCTGGTTACAATTTTTTGCAATAGTTTTAGATTTAGTTCTTCAAGCTGAATTTGATTCCGTCATAATAAAACATTAAAAAAACAAAATTATACTCCTGATGAAATGGTATAATGTACCGAAATCAGTTAATTTTTGCAAAAATTTTCATGATTAGAAATTTGTTTCGATTTTTTTATCGATTTTTATATCATCGTGTTTCTAGTGGGATTTGGCACCAAAGCTCAGGTATTTAGACAAATAAATTATTTTAATTTTTTCCCCGAAGAAATGGGATCAGACGATCGTTTAATCATCTAACAATCGGGGCGAATGACAGACGGAAAATAACCGAGGAGTAATGGCGGGGAGGGTAATGATCTACACCCTGGTCATTACCCTCCCCACCATTGGGAAGGGTAAAATGTCTGGCCTCTATCCAGAGCGTTAATATCCTGGGGGTAAAAGCTAGGGTAATGGGCCACGAGTAATTGCCCGGGAGTAATAGCAGTGGGCTACTGTCTGCGAGAGTAATATATGGGAGGTGATGTATGACATCTTATGGTTTCACTCGATCCTGTAACTTTCCGTTTCACACGATTCTGTTAGTGGTATTATGGATACTACAAAATCGTCGATGTAATCCACTTCGACTCTAGCCAAGGAACCCGAAAAATATTAGCATCTTCAAGGATTTGTCTGCATCCCGCCCTACAATAAAAAATTAGAAATTTTAAATCTATAATCGGAATCGAGTTCATTAAGACGTATTTTAACGAGACCAAATAAAATTCTCTGTGCAATGCCGCCTGTTATTGACATCTTCGAAATGAATACTGTATCGACTTTCATTATCCAAGTTCAGCATCCATTTCTTAAGCAAAAAGCTAGCATACAGGCAGTCATACGAATTGATTCTGTGTTCAGTCGAATGTTTTGCCTGTAGGGTTTACAAGCTTTATATAAATATTGGGATATTTGAATGATTTTAACGGATTTTTCATAAAATGTGTATTGTGTGATAGCCGGTATTAATACTTACATGAATTTGTGTTTTAATATGCTTTTAATATTTACATCGAGGTGAGGTTACCAAGACGTTTGAAGTTTGGTTACCTCACCTCGATGTAAGAATAGTATCAGGCTATCACTCAGAATAACTCAAAGTTTCAGATAGAAATCGCACGTATGCATAAAATACAAAAATTCGAGGTTATGAAACAAAATAATTCGCTAAGGCATTGTGATTATACTTTGTATGTAAGATCAAAGTATTTTCACTATTTTGTAGTTTGGTCACTGCAATCTGATGGTCTACCGATTTTTTTAATTTAAACAATTCAATGTTTCGTTAGTTCGAAAGCAAACTTCCAACGTCTTGGTAACCTCATTTCGATAGATTTTAAAATTGTACTAACATAGCTAAGGTATTCCGTTTTCCGAACAATGCAACACATATTATATAGGAGTAAGAGTACGTCATTGCCATATGAAAACTTGGGTTACAATTTCTTAAATGTGAGGTAGAAATAAATTTTCATCGAGGCAAAATGGGTCCAATAACAAAGAAATCATAAAATTTTTAACAGAAACAATAATTGTCGACATTGTCTACATTATCGACGTCACTGTATTAATTGTCTACATACATTCTCTACACATGTAGAATATTAATTAACTACGCAGTGTAAACAATTCGGCACAACGTTGCCGATGTGTAGCAAAATTTCATGGCGAAATATATCAATTTGGTTTTTAATTTTAATTTAATTTATTTTACAACAGATTTTAATTGCAAAATCATGGTGCCATTAAAGAGTCGAATTGTACAATGAAGTTCTATGTTTGAAAAGTGCCTGAAAAACCCTGAAGGAATACGATTCGAAAAAGTTTTGCTATCGTGACATTTTTTATATCAATATGAAAAGAACTATCGCGGCAGTTTTTTTGCATAGCGTACAATTTGGCGTTCCCCAGAGTGTTTAACCAAATTGAATCATGTACAAGATATCATTTTTCCTTTCCTGCTTCCTCGTACGTACAATCGGTAAATGGTATTACTTTTATCCGGCATTTGGGTATCAAAAGATCTCCAAATGGCTTAGAGTGCACTGACGTAGTGTGAATGGTACGCCATTAAAAATGCATCGTAAATATTTTTACAGATACCGAAACATTAGCACAATCATGTTTTTCTACACATATTTAAACAAACATTTCACACTTTTTACTGTGGTACATATTTCAACGTTGATATGGCAGTTATATTTTAGACAAAGTCCTCTGTTCTCTCTTCTATCTCTCGTAACATCTTGAAATGTTTTCACATTGTGTTTGAATGATATTTTTAACAATGATTTTAGAAAAGATAAGGCTAAAACTTTTGGTCAAAAATTCCTGCATTAACTGATGTCTTCCTCCATTCATAATTTTGAATCATTATCCAAAACGATTAAAATGTGAGCATGTGGCAATCCTCTCTTTTGAAAACTATCGCTTCACAGTTCCAACAAGAGATTTTTTCACAGTATCCGCTACCAAACAATTAACTTTAGGCGAAAAACCCTAGCGGTAGCTAGTCTGGTCGATGTCCAACATTTTGTCAGGATATCCTAGTAATGCTGTTGCGTATTGCAAATATGATAATATTATCGATTTTCCAACCTGCTTGTTTTCAGTGTCACGATTTACGATATTCCATTATAGAGGGCGGGCCAAATAATTTTTTTTTTTAAAATGCAATAAAACAAAAAGTTCTCAATATTTTTTCAAATTTATTTTTTCATTGTAAAGAACAATCCTTCTGATTAATTATGGAATACTGTTTCATTCATATGCCTGCCTCGGCTGGCCTAGACGTACCCCATACGGTCGGTCCAATTTTTGAGCACATTTTCGATGGTATGCTGCATTATGTCTTCAATGGCAATGCGAATATTGTTCTTGAGACCGTCAATCGTTGCTGGTTTATCGGCGTAACACTTATCTTTGACGGCACCCCAAAGATAATAGTCCAACGGCGTCAAATCACAGCTCCGAGGCGGCCAAATTACATCAGCGTTTCGGCTGATAATTCGATCTTCGAAGACAGTGTGCAAAAGATCAATTGAAACGTTTGCTGTGTGGCACGGAGCGCCGTCTTGTTGAAACCAAATGTTTCCAATGTCCTCCTCTTCAAGTGCCGGGAAAAATCGTTTATCATAGCGCGGTAGCGCTCACCATTGACAGTAAGGCTCCTTGCTCATTTTCAAAGAAAAATGGCCCAATGATGCCACCGGACCAAAATCCGCACCAAACAGTCACTCGTTGAGGATGCATCGACTAATGCATCAACCCAAATGTGACAATTCTGCTTGTTTACATAGCCGCCAAGATGAAAATGCGCCTCATCCAAAAAGATGATTTTTTTGCCAACATTTCCGAATTAATGTTTCAATATTTCCCAGCATTGTTCAAGCGAATACACAACCATTTTCGTTCAGTGGACGGGTAAAACTAACTTTCTGTCAAATCAGAAGTGACATAACCCTTACCATACTCAAAAAAACGTTAGTTAAAAAAAAATTTATTTGGCCCATCCTGTAGATTTATAACTATCTGCTCTCAATGCTGGTTGATTGATTCGAATCCATTGAAGATCGCGAGAACTACTTACTGCTGGGTTAAACGTCATGAGGTCAGCCAGTGCCTCTTCTAACTCTTCTCTAACTGATAAACGATAAGAAAAATTTTATTTCATAGATACTAGGGATCACTTTTGTACCCCGTTTCTTTTAAACATTATTTTCGTTTCGTTAAACCGTTGGAGCATAGTACCGCCTTTGGTTATTGTCTCTATCATAAATAACTATGGTCTAATTGGTTGGCTCAACGCCATCTGCAATTCGCGGAAGAAATACGAACCGATTCCTTAACGTTAGCTCCAGTTGAGGTAAACGCAAATGAACTATTATACGATCGAATTTAACTAGGCTCTCCTGGCAGCATCGGGTAAACTCATTAGTTCTAATGTTTTCCAATGTTTTCTTCCGCATAGTTAAGAGAAAAGCAATGTTACACGCGATGCTCATTAATTCCAGGAAACAATTCAAGAATTGCTGATTCTTTGCTGAATTCGCTTTCTGCTCTTTGTTCTTCTACGGCAAGGGATTTAGTTTCAAGAAAAGCAATCATTTTGAAGTCGTGCAACAGGCTCCTTAGGTGTTTCAGCAGCTCTTGAACAGGAAGTCCTGCCCGTTACTTGACCACCTTGACCAAAATGAAATTATACTCCTACGTCAAAAAAGTAACGGGAGTTGGTCAATAAAACATAAAATATTTATTATTAGTAATCATCACTTGTGCCATCGAATAATTCAATCATCAAAACATTTTACGCGGTGTGTGTTGTCGTGGTGCAAAATCCAAAAGTTTTCTTTCTACAAACCTGGTATTTTTCGACGAATTTGTTCTCTCAAGCGCCGCATAACGATCAGATAATATTCTTTATTTACCGTCTGATTTTCTGGCAAGAATTCGGAGTACACAACACCGCAATAATCAAAGAAAACAGTCAACATTACTTTGACTTTTGATCGACTTTGACGTGGATTTTTTGGTTTCCGCTTAGTTGGAAGGCGCCATTCCGATGCCTGTTGACTGGTTTGCATTTACGCGATTTAGTTTTTGAAGAAAATTTAGGCCTTTCAGAACTAGTCGAGCGGCCACGCGTTTCATGCCTAAACAATCGTGTACAATGGTACGAATCGATTCGTGAGACTCAGAAAGTTCAGGGGCTATCTCTCTCAAAACTAAATGACGATCTTCCATTACTATTTCCTTGACTTTATTGATGTTCAATGTTGTTTATTGATTGTTCAGTTAAAGACGTTGATGGCCGACCAGAGAGAGGCAAATCTCCACCACATCTCGACCATTTTTCAGTGCGTTGTACCACTCATATATGCACGTTTGGTAAAGTTGATTCACTGTGGAGCCTTACAGTAACGTTTTCATTTGACAGAAGTGCTTTCTAACAAAATTTGAACAACAGATTGACACATTTATAAACTGAATGACAAATCTAATAAGAATGTCTGTCACCTTGAATCAAAATTTCACTTGAAAAATATTGACAAATAATTATTTTGTTATTTATAATTACAAAAATTATATTTAACTTAAGCTAATATATATATAAAGCTTACTCGTATATATATATATATATATATATATATATATATATATATATATATATATATATATATATATATATATATATATATATATATATATATATATATATATATATATATATATATATATATATATATATATATATATATAGTTTCCTTTCCATAATAGATTCCTTCTCAAAACATCTTCAAATGATCCATATAACACAAAAAACCTAGTTGATACAACCAACGCACTAACTAAATATTTTACAATGTTTGGAATCCCCAACACAATTATCTCAGATTATGAGACAACATTTCAATCCCTGCAATTTAAAAAGTATCTAGGGAAACTTAACGTTAAGCTAGAATATGCTTCTTCGTCCGAGTCAAACGGACAAATAGAAAAAACTCATTCAACAATAATCGGAATCCTACTAACAAATCCAAACTCCCAAATCTCTGCATCCAAACTGGCATAGAACTGTCTGTGGCGTTGTACAACAACACAATTCATTCAGCTTCAGGCTTCACGCCAAACGAAATTATTTTCAACCAAAATAACATGGTTAACCCAAACGAAATCTAAAGGAAAGCGAATGAGTTATTCAACAACGTAAACTCGAAATTAGAGGGAGCCATCCGAAGAATGAAAAAACGAAATAATGGAAATGAGGAACCACCAACGCTTGTAGAAAACCAAACGGAGAATTAAATTATGATTATCATAAATTTTGAACATTTCCTTATTTTCTTTCCAGAACAATAAAAACTTGAACTATATTTTTAAACCATCATTAATAGATAACATTTTGAATAAGAGAAAACAAAAATTTCTATTGTAAATTATAAATTTATTGTCTCAAAGAATAATAAAAAGAAAATATGTTTAAGAAAATTTTGAAATTAACCATAATAATCAGCTTAACTCACCTCGGTAAAGCACAAAAATTAGAAATTAAAAACTTAAACGAAGTCCTTATTTTGTTAATTAAATTAAAACTATGTAAAATACAAATAGGAAGTATAAAAATTATACACCCTATTGATTTAAATAACTTAGAATTAACGATAGAATCACTTAGTAAAATTGTTAAGAACAAATTCAATGATAAGTTAGAATTAGATAAGATAATAGAGCAAAAAATAAAATAAACTGGTCAGTAATTCTCATCAAATAAAGCCAACCAAAAGCACAAGGCACAAACGTAGGGACGAACTAGGCTCACGCTGGAAATGACTAGCAGGCAACCGTGACGCTGAGGATGGATGAACGACTTAATCAACGAGAATAACCAACAATTAAAAATTAACGAACAGATCAATAATACAGCTTATCACGGATACAGTGAACAGGGCATTGACGAATACCACTATAGCTAACAAAGTAATTTTAACAAACATCGAGATGATTGCCACAATAATAAATTTGGATTCAATCAATATGATATTAGAGGATATCCAAGATACAATCATCAAAACAAAATTAGAACTTCCCAGCAACAAAATTTTAACACTCAAAGAAATCATTATGATCAAAGACATTTTGACCAACCAAGGCATTAATATCACACCATCAGACGAAGCACTCCGATACGTAACTCCAAAAATCGCAATAAACAAATACACACTTCTTTACATTCTGGATTCTAAGGAAGTACCTTCCTTAGCTAGAAGAGGAAGAATCTACAATGATGACTATTGTACCATTGGTCATAAATAACACAATCATTTCAGACTACCCGCAACATCTTATAAAATCCAGTCAAAAACTATTCACAACATCAGACCACAAGAGTTTCGTAAAAAACATTCTAATTATAAAGAATTCCGAGATGAATGCATTAAACCGCATGAATGGGAGAAAGACAAAGTCCTAATAACCAATGCTAAGAATTAAACGCTTTATTCAGATTGTGGGCCGCATAACAGAACAATAACGGGCAATTTTCTAATAAATTTCTTTAATTGTACAGTGGTATTTTACAGCAAAAAATTCCACTCCTACGAGATAAGAAGTAAAATACAGATTATTCAGGGAGCATTATACAATGTTGAAGCAATGGGTACGCTAATCTATAATGTAAACATTGAAGCAATCAATAAAGACAACATGAAGATCCATATCATCAATAAGCATCGTATTCCTAATAATTTTCGTTGGTATTCGGAAGAGCAGAACAAAATTAACAATTCATAATTCGAACAACTCACCAGCGGCAAAACCAAACTCAGGCCAAGCTAAAAATTGTTCGGTCGTATTGAAGAAATATGGGATTACGCCAAGAGCGAGGACGCCCTTTCTCCGCCCCTGGGAGGAGTTATATTGTAGTGACTATGATGTGTTGACAACAACATTCATGTGCAACAATATCATGTTCACACCATTCCCACGTTCAATTGCTTGCATCAACATATCATAAAAACCGTTTAGCAACTTGAGCCGCATACAAGGGAACATGCAAAAACATGATAAGACCAACTTTGAGCAGATCAGCATTTTTGTATTTTGAATAGATAATCATTTTTGTAAAACTAGAAAATAAAATTAAAATAAAATTAAAATTAAAAATATTTAGTTGTAAATCAGTTTTTTAAGAATAATTATGACTATGAGGTGGTGTACAAAGAAGGAAAAGCCAATGTGGTTGCAGATGCACTAAGCAGAATACTCACAAAAGAAGAAATAAATAGTAATGAGGTATCTGAAAACACTTCACGTGAACCAGCAGATATTATAATAGAACAGCTAAGCAATAGTTCCGAATCGAGCACAATCCATTTCACCGATACGTCGGACGACTACTTCATACATTTCACTGATCGCTCATTAAATTACTATAGGAATCAGCTAATATTGAGGCTTTCTAATAATCTCCATACTATAATCTCAGAAGAGATATTCCCAAATTATAAGAGAATTATAATTGCAAAGGAGAATTTTTCAAAGGCGGCTATTACACAGTACCTAAAAATTTTCCACAATGGAAAACAAACAGCAACATGAGCGCCAGAATAGTTATACGGAATAATACAAGAAAGCTTTCGAGAAAACTTTTCTCGAAAGTTCAAAGAGTATCAGTATCAAGAATTTGTTTAATTTCTAGGAAGGTTTCCGGATCTCCGGCTAGGCAAATTATATCTCTTGCTTTACCTTCTATTTTGTTTTTCACAGCTCTGAAATACATTCCAAGCTGTGCTGGCGGAACCAATGGTTCAAACATTCGTAACGTATATTCGGCTGTTTTAAGCCACTCCGTTACCTGTTTTTTGGTCCCATCGAACGTTGGTAATTACTTTATTGGGTCAGGGTTTCGAAAAAGGTCAACGACTTGCTGTGTAACTTTTTCTTGCTCCCTTTGTGGAAGTGGTAGTGTATCTTTTGACCGAGATATTTTAGTATCTCATCATGGTCACTTTGTTTCCGAACTAACGTAGCTAATTGTGCTGCTATCGTAGTCAATTGGGCATTTACTTGTTCGTCTGCCATTTTTTCGCAGGTTTGTTCGAACGTTGCCTCTATATTACTGTTTCTATCGAATATTAACTCGATAGCTTTTTTCTTTTTTGCCGCGCGATTTCCTTCTTTGTAAGAAATTTCGTGAAATTTACGTACACTGACTGAAAATATTTAAATATTTAATTGTCTTTTCGCGTCTATCTAGTAGTGCGCGATGGTAGACTTTCCGCGATTTTTGGCTCTACGTATCTATCTCGAAGTGTACGCAGGGTGTTAAAAATCAAATTTTTTCTTATCATGTCTATCTAGTAATGCACAAAAGATTAGTAATCGTATGGTTTTGATAAAATTTAAATTACTAGGACACTAATAAATAATTCAAAAATCTTCAAAAGTCCTGGTATTGGTGTTGCAATGTGTGGCGGAATTCTCGAGTCACCTGGCGGTTTACAACGTTTAGCTAGAGATGTTACGAGTAAACTTGGTATTTCGCTTTTAATTACAGCGCAGAGCTAGTATACTATACTCCCTTATAAAGGCTTCTCTGACTATAGAAATCGATAATCGATGATAGCGTAAGTGTAGTCTAGATAGAGCTAGTATATTCTACTCCCTTAAAAAGGATTCTCTACCTACACAATTCTTACAAAACACGAATTTAATTTACTACGCAACGGAATTCACTTTAGATCACTTTTTATTGGGTGATCTTTTGCACTATATAACACTTCACAAACACTTTTACCAACTGCTAGGCTGCACCAATTATGAGTCGTAGGCTTATCAAGAACTTAAAAAATAAATTATTTATTTAATTTTAATTTTTTTTTATGTCTTTATTCTTAAAAAACCAATTTACAACTAAATCTTTTAATTTTAATTTTATTTTCAAGTTTTACAATAATGCTTGTCTATTAAAAATACAAAAATTCTGATCTGCTCAAAGTTGGTCTTATTATGTTTTTGCATGTTCTCTTGTTGCATGCACTCAAGTTGCTCAACGGTTTTTATGATATGTTGATGTAAGCAATTGAACGTGGGAATGGTGTGAACATGAGATTGTTGAACATGAATGTTGTTGTCAATATGACTATGATAATATAACTATATATATATATATATATATATATATATATATATATATATATATATATATATATATATATATATATATATATATATATATATATATATATATATATATATATATATATATATATATATATATATATATATATATATATATATATATATATATATATATATATATATATATATATATATATATATATATATATATATATATATATATATATATATATATTTATTTTTATTTTTTTATTTTTTATTTTAGTGAATTAATTCGTAATATAAATTACAGTACAATTTTAGCAATAAAAAATATATCAAATGAAATACATAATTCTGGTTATTATAATAAATTATTTAAAATAGTTTTCCTTTAAAGATAGTCTGATTCCAGATTTCGTCATATTAAAATCACAAAACATACTTAATTGATTATAAAACTTCGACATTAAATTCAAAGGTTCGTCACATCCATAATTAGTTTTATGAAAATCTAATTTCAGAAGGGTTCGAGTACGTAGATTCCTCACAGGGGCATACAAGTTAAGGTTAAATAATAAATACGGGCTTACAATTTCGCCATTTAGTAAATTGGAAATGAAAATAGCCCCAGCATGCTGCCGACGAATATCAAGTGGCTCGAGTTTTAGAGATTTACATCGCTCGGTATATGGAGGGAGGCCTAAAACATTCTCCCAGCACATTCTACGATTATCAAACCCAATAGTTTTCCAGGCATAGAAAATTAAGAATGTTTTCTGAACCGCCTCAATTCTCTTGACATGATTACTGTAACTTGGACACCAAACTCATGACGCATATTCAAGTTGTGAACGGACAAGAGATTGATATAGCGAGATCAAAGTTTTCGGGTTATTAAACTCTTTCATAATTCGTTTAAGAAATCCTAACATAGAACAAGCCTTTGCAATTATCAAATCAATATGCCGATTCACTGATAAGGTTTGTGTAAACATAACCCCAAGATCTCTTACTTCAGTTATTCTTGATAACTTATCATTATTAATACAGTAATCATGTATTACATATGACGATGAGCGGGTAAATGACATAATTTTACATTTCTTGGTATTCAAAAATAATAAATTATTTTCACACCAATGGCTAATGCATCAATGTCCTTCTGCAGATTAAATGAGTCTTGCGTATTATTTATAGCGGAAAATATTTTTAGATCATCAGCATAAATTAGGCAACGAGCGAATTTGACACATTTGGTGATATCGTTCAAGAATAAAATGAAGATAAGGGGTCCAAGATGGGAACCCTGTGGAACTCCCGAATGCACTTTTATCGGATTAGAAAATCTGTCATTTATTTTTACAAACTGTATGCGTTCAGTAAGGTATGATTCAATCCATTTTAACAAATTATTAGAAATGCCAAAAGATTTTAATTTTTCCAATACAATAACATGGTTGATTGAATCAAACGCCTTACTAAAGTCAGTATGAATGACCTCAAGTTGCGCCTTAGCCTCAATCACCTCCAAGGCACGTTTTGAAAATTCCATTAAATTCGACACGGTAGATCTTCCACGGACAAACCCATGTTGTTCGTCAACTATAAATGACTTCAGACCGAAATACATGTGGTCACAAACAATTGATTCGAACAATTTAGGGATCGCTGATAGTATAGAAATGCCCCTATAATTAGAGACATCATTCCTATTACCGGATTTGAAGATTGGAACAATATGTGAGGATTTCCAAACAACTGGAAAAATTCCCGACGAAAGTGATCCATTGAAAAATATTGATAGAGGAAATGCTAGCTCATGACCAAGTTTTTTTAGGAAACTTGAAGGAACACCATCTGGGCCACAGCCATCTTTAAACTGAGTGAGTGATTTGATAATATCCTCCGGGGTGATACGAGGTATATACAAGGTGGTGTTTGTACTATTATGTGTTGTATCCGCAAGTGTTCCCTTATTAACATTATCTAGTCTATAAGTATTTTGGAAGAAAGAACCAAATAAGTTGGCTACGTCTATAGAGTTATTGCCCGAAACATTATTGTAAGACATTGTCGACGGAAAACCGCATGTTTTCCTTCTAGACTGAACGAAATTCCAAAACGATTTCGGATTTAATATCAAATCATTTTGAACCTTGTTGATATAGTTTCTATAAGCTATTTTATGCATGGAATCAAATTCATTAGATACAGAAGAAAAGGCCAATTTAACAGAAGCATTGTTGGATCTTTTCCATTTCCGATATAATTTCTTCTTGCGATTACCTAAATTAATCAAGCATTTATTGAACCACGGAGGATTATTTCGATTATTCTTAAAAACAGAAATTGGAACGAATCGGTCGATACCACTAAACAAAATATTATAAAATAGTTGCACATCATGATCTAAGTCATTAAATGAGAAGCGCGCATTCCAGTCAATTGATGAGAATAATGAAATCAGGCTATCAAAATCTGCACGTTTAAAATCATAAAATTTAGATATAAAATTATTCTTAATTGAGTTAGACAGTAAAAGTTCTGATTGGTTCAGATTGACCTCCATCGACTTATGGTTAATATCATTAGCAATATATGGAACGGGTGCTTCGATTACCGTATATAAATTAATCGAATTCGTAAAGAATAAATCCAAAAACCTACCAATGTAGTTAGGAACATCATTAATCTGGATAAAACCATAAGATAAGATGGAGTCAATACATGAAGTTTCAACAGTCGATGTCACGTTACAAGGTATGATATCATTTACATCCACATCATATACCCATTTGACATTAGGTAAATTAAAGTCTCCCAGAATTAGCACGTTGTCGTCTATGTTGGTTGAAGATGAAATTTTAAACAAACACTGTGTATATTTAGTATACACCTCAGTTTCCGAATTCGGTGGAATATATAAACCAATGACATTTATTGATTTCTTACAGATGTTCAGCTTTACACATAATAGTTCTATAGTTGGGTCGCAATCAACTGTATCACTTACGATAGTAGAGTGGACAGCTATGAGTATCCCACCACCTTTTGATTTAGAACTATTTAATTCAGATCGATCCCGTCTATAGACAATGTATTCCGCAGGAAAGTACTCCGCATTGTAAATATCAGCATTCAAATTAGTTTCGACCAGTACATATACCGGATACCTAGATGCACAAACAAAACGATAAACCTCAGAAGATTTTGAAGCAATGCCACGAACGTTTTGGAAATAGATGAAATTTGAGTTAATATCAACACCGACATTACTATCAGATAAGGTTATATACGCATTCGAGGCTGCTGGCGAACTCCGCGAAAATTTGTCTTCTGATTGAAGTTATATTCCTTAATGAGGAGATGTTCGGGCCATGCCTCGGCCTTCATTATAGCTTCAAAGCACTCAACAGGAACACCAACCTTATATGAAACATATCCAGCGTTCTTTTCAAAACGTGTGCATATATAAGTTACGAGATCGTAATGTGCCACGTGTCATATATTTTACATTTCATAAATTCAAATTTCATTAAATTTCATTTGTAATTTTCCATAATCTTTTCCATAATCAGCAATTTCATAAAATAGAACACATTGTAAAGAAATATATTGTAACAAAAGTTTAGTTTTAAGTTGGATTTAAAATAAAACGGACATAGTCCGAATAAAAAATATTTTTTTATAAGATTAATGTGAGAATAATCTTAACTGGCGCCGAAACAGGGACAAGTTCTCAAGGACATCGGGAGACTTCCGGATTGTGTAAAAGAATTACAGACTTTTGAAGGAAATCCATTACACTATGTGTCATGGATTTACAGCGTTGAAAGTATTTTAAGGGATTACGAGATTGTAAAAGACAAACCCGTCTATAGGGCTATACTACAACATATTCGACAAAAAATCAGAGGAGCGGCGGACGCAGCCCTCCAATCATACAACATTTTCGACGAAAATTGGAGTGCCATTAAAGGCTGCTTGTCGCTACATTATGCCGACAAGCGTGACGTAAGAACGCTCGAACACCAATTGAATAATATAACTCAAGAGAGAAAAAGCATAGACGATTTCTATGCTACAGTGAATCATAAGCTGTCACTAATAATAAACAAATTTAAAACAGAAAACTACGGTGCAGAAACGTTGACGGTTCTAATCGATACCTATAGGAACCGCAAACTGGATGTGTTCGTTAGGGGCTTAAATGGTGACATTTCAAGAATGCTGACTATCCAGAGACCAGCCAATCTCCCAGAAGCGTATTCGTCGTGCCTTGAAATCCAAAACCTCACCTTCCGAAGCCTACCAATACACAATACGAGCTTCGACAATTCAATCACGGTCCCAGTAAAACATATAAATGGAAGTGGAAATCAACAAATATCTAAGCCAACGCCACTGCCAAGACTATCGGTACAACAGAGAAACGAGGCGTATAACCTGCAGTATCAACAAAAACCTCATTAGCAGTACCAACAACAATATCAACAACAACATAATTATCCAGTACTACCATGGTACCAGCCGCAATATCAACAACAACAGAACTATTCACAACAACAACGGAATTATTCAGCACCACCAGCAAGGCCAGTTCAACCGAAGCCACCAGTACCGATGTCCATCGACGAATCGGGCAACTCAAGGAGAGTCAATTATATGAATAGGCCAGACAATATCAACATAAAACCAAGAAGAGAAAGGAGCTCCGATACTCGACCAAACCAGCAAAAACATCAACGGGTATTTCACATTGAGCAGCAGGATGGTGAAGAAAAATATGAAGAGTACATGGATAATTACAGCGATCTAGGGGATGAAGGAGACGCTGAGGAAAGTATCGGGGTCAATTTTATAATGAATGCCTCTCAAGCATACCTTACCTAGAATATCGCACAAAAAATAACAAGATCCTAAGATTCCTCGTCGACACTGGGGCGAACAAAAATTTTATAAGACCTGAAATCGCTAAAAATGCCAAACCAGTAGTCAAGCAATTCAACATCAGATCAGCAGGGGGAAACATTAGAATCAAACAAAAATTATCAACGCAGTTTTTTAAAGACGTCGGCAATGATATTCTACTGGACTTCTATGTCCTACCTGGGCTGAAAACGTTCGACGGGATCATAGGCGACGACACTCTAAAAAATTTAGAAGCGCTGATCGACCGGAAAAACAACATCCTCACCATAAGATCGGATATCATGATTCCTTTGAAGGCTAAAACTTCCATCCAGGTAAACACCATCGAAACAAAAAACGGTCACCTAAATGATGAAACAAAGTCAAAGTTAAGAATGATGCTCAACAAGTACCTACCACTCTTCGGATCCATTGGAGATCAACCAACCATTGAAACGAACGTGAGAGCGGAGATCAAAACAACTACCGACGAACCCATATACACTAAGTCGTATCCATACCTAATTAACATGAGGGCCGAGGTGGACCAACAAATATAACAACTGCTCAGTGATGGCCCTATACCATCAAAAAGTCCTTATAACTCACCCATCTGGATTGTGGAGAAACAAATGGACGCATCGGGAGTACAAAAATATCGAATGGTAATAGATTACAAAAGATTGAATGCAGTCACCGTATCTGACACTTATCCGATACCAGGTATCTCGAACACCATCGCAAATCTGGGAAACTCCAAATTTTTTACAACTATAGACCTTACATCCGCATTCCATAACATCAAGATGATGGAAAAGGATATACCTAAGACGGCGTTCTCAACTATGAATGGAAAATATGAGTTTACCAAATTACCATTCGGACTGAAAAATGCGCCAGCGATTTTCAGAGGATAATCGACGATGTATTAAAAGAACATATAGGGGAAATATGTTATGTCTACATAGACGACATAATCGTATTTGGAGGCGAGAACGAAGAGGAACATTTGAAAAACATCCACAAAATTCTAGATAAGTTATGGGAAGCAAACCTTCGAGTCAATCTATAGACAAAACCGTCTTCCTAAAACAGGAAACTGAATTCCTTGGCTATTTAGTAACACACAAGGGAATAAGAACGGATCCAGAAAAGGTGATGACTGTGCAAAAACTGAGACCACCCGAAAATCTTAAGGAACTGAAACGTTTCCTTGGTCTAACATCATACTATAGGCGATTTATCAAAGATTTCGCAAAGGTAGCAAAACCTTTGACAAATCTTACAAGGGGGGAGAATGCACAAATAAAAGCTAGCCAGTCAAAGAAAATAAACATTAACTTAACAGACGTCGAACTGAAAGCATTCCAACATTTAAAACTACTATTGTCATCGGCAAACACGAGTATGCTACGCCAATAGTGCATACACGAATACATACACGAATACCAATAGTGCATACACAATAGTGCTTACACACCAATAGTGCATACATCGCTGAGCATACACGAGTACACCAATAGTGTCTGTTAAACCAGGAAATGGAAACATAATTAGCGGAAATTTCAAAATTATTCATCAGATTGACCTGCACATCTATGTGAACATATTGAACGATATCAAATTGGAATTGAAGGGAATCGATTCCACGAGCGGCATGAAATCCCAATTAATATATCAAATCGACGAAACGGAAAAGTTGCTGAGAGAACTTCATGGCCAACCACCAAGAGCAAAAAGGTCAATTAACTGGATCGGCTCTGGCTGGAAATGAATCGCTGGATCACCTGACGCAACTGATTGGGACCAGATCCTTAAAAGCCAGGATCGGATCATCGAAAACAACAATGAGCAGTATAAAATAAACAGTGCCATAACAAATAAGATTCAAAAACTTCTTAACCAGCACAATGAAATACTAATACATCTGGAGGGCAACACAAATGAAACTTTTCAACAGTTGATGTTCAACCGATTACAAATAGTTAAAGAAGAGGCTAAGGAAATAGTAAGAGCCGTGCAACTTGCTAAGGGTGGAATAATCACCTCCAATTTACTAGACCAGGGCGAAATTGCACGTCTAGTAACAGAAATCGAAACCTTACCCTACTCCAACGAAGTCGAAGCCATCGAGTATGCCGAACCCACAATGATCATCAAAAATTCAACAATCCTATACATTATTTCAATCCCGAAAACATGCAAAGAAGAGTTCCACCATATCAAAATAAGGTGCACTACAAACAATAACAAACCGATTCATTTGGAATAGAACGAAATCCTGATCAACCAACACGATATATACGGTATTGTTGATAAATGCCAAACAAGGAGGGAAACCATTATTTGTGACCTCAGCCAGTTACAAGAATTGAAGGAAAATCATTGCATCAACCAACTACTGAAAGGGTTAGATGCAGGATGCGAATTTACATTTAACGAAAAGGAATCAATAGAACCCATAACCGACAACACTATTTTCCTGAACAACTTTCAATGTGCAGTAACATGCAACAATTCAATCAGACATCTAAAAGGAAATTATCTGGTTCAATACCAAAACGAATCAATAGAAATAAAAGGATGGATCTTTACCAACAAGGAAACAAGAACATCTCAAATACTACCACCAGTATTGCAAACAAATATTACGGAACGAGGAATAAAGGTTAATTTGGAATACCTACATGGCCTACATGTTAACAACATAGGGAAACTCCAAAAGTTATCAACATACCATCAAATAAATAATGTCACGGACAGTATTATCATAATTACTATAGTAGCAGTAATTATAGTTTTTATAATAAGATCAAGGAACCGCAAAGGGATAACCATATTCAAAACCAACGAAGCAACCAATCAACAGACTGTACCGCTCGGGATGCAACCAGTCCAACTAAAATTTTAATCCACGAGACGCGGATTTTTGAAGGGGAAAGAGTTACGAGATCGAAAATGTGCCAACATCGTTCCACGTGTCATATATTTTACATTCCATATATTCAAATTTCATTAAATTTCATTTGTAATCATTTGTAATTTTCCATAATCTTTTCCATACTCAGCATTTTCATAAAATAGAACACATTGTAAAGAAATATATTGTAACAAAAGTGTAGTTTTAAGTTGGATTTAAAATAAAACGGTCCGAATAAAAAATATTTTTTTTATAAGATTAATGTGAGAATAATCTTAACTTATATATATATATATATATATATATATATATATATATATATATATATATATATATATATATATATATATATATATATATATATATATATATATATATATATATATATATATATATATATATAACTAAAATATGGAACACTAAAAATATCCCCATAAACACGAGTATTTATTGTTGCCTTCAACATAATATAATTTTCTATTCTTTTCAATCAAAGTCAATTAAAATGAAACTGTCAAAGGATTCAACAAAATGCAGGGTTCGACAAAAGTATATTGTACAACATAGACCAGTATAAAATATATGTATAAATCGAATAAGCTTTTAATTTAATTTTAGCTATGTTGTGAATTTTGCACACTTACAGTGTATCTGTACATTTTATTACACATTCAACGCAAATTAAAATGTAAATGTAAATTGGAAATTAAAACCTAGGAGGAATGAATATTAAAATGAAAAATTGAGCACCATGCAGACACAAACAAACAAAAATAGTTTTTCCGTTGATATGAATAGCAATAAATTTGCGTTGGAATTTTATTTTTACCACGGACTGCGATGAAGCAGTTCTGAATTTTTTCACAAAAACATTTTTTAATTACCTCGTTCATGCATCGGTATGCCCCTGTACATTTTTTTATATTTACCAAAAACTTTTTACATATTAAAACATTCGGAATGGCATATGCGGATTGTTTACATTTTTATAGTTGAGATAATTTAATTATATTAAATTGTAAATGTAATAAATACCGAAATAAAAATTTTCCTGAATAGCTGCATGTACTCGTACGAGTATGTGAAACGAGTATTACGTCTGGTACAGTGGTCGATGTTAGCTGCTTTACAAAGATTAGAATATACAAAACGAGAAAATAACAACTTGCAGAGATTTGCAAATGCTAATAATGAATTCTATTTGTGGTTTGATAATATATTTCAAAATTATAACATTATTATGTAATATGGTTTATCGCTGCAATAACCACACATCGTTAGCTCGAGTTTGAAAAATATAAAACTTGTTGACATATTTTTTGAAAAATTTATGCACGTTGTATGGTATTATGTGTGTTATATAAATTTCACTACAATGAGTTGAAAGGATTTTTCCATATAACAACCAACTACTAGTAGAGAATTGCTTCGGATTGGTAATGAGTCGTAAAAATGAAAATGGTACACAGAAAGGTAACGAGCACAATAGAAATTTTTATAATATTTAGAAAATCTAATCTTTTATACCATGCTCTGGCATTCTTTGGTTGTAATAGAGAGTATACAACTATTGATTTGGAATTACAAGAAACGTAAAAACATAAATTTTTTGGCATTTTGAGATTGTTAAAAATATATTTGGAAAGGTTAAATAATGCCCATACACGTTGTTATTATACGGGAGAATTGGAGCACGAAAATTGAAAAGAATAAATGGAAAAGGTCGCCTATAATAATGAAAAGGAAACGGTTTGAGTCAATTTCAAGTAATTGGTATCAAATTGTAACAGTTTATCAAATGTTAACAGCTTTGATAAATTGACCAAATAGTTACGTTTTAAGCAAATTGTACATGTAATTTTAATATTTTCTTAAGATGTGTGTGTATTTTCTTAACAGTGTGTTAAAGATGCTTAACTTTTAAATTAAAATAGGAAGCCCTATTGTTTATTGCAAATTCGGATTCTACGGCTTAAAGTACGTAGGATTTCTTTGAAACATTTTTTTCGATTCATGATAGATGGCAGAAAACTACTACGACAACGTCGTTGTTCCTGGGTTACGCTGTAAGTAGTTTATTCACCATTCAATTATATCTCTACAGGTAACAATTTCCCAGTTCTTCAGATATTTTTAAAACAAATACAAAAAACATTTATTTGAAAGCAGAAATCGAATGTTCCTGGGTTACGATAATAGTAGTTTCTTGACAAGTCATTTTTCAGTTATTAAAAATTTAAGAAATACAATTTTTTTAAGACTAACTTCTAGTATTTACATTGATGAACGTGTTAATTTTAATTCAAACATATTGCAGAATCATATGCATAGGTTCTCAGTAAAAAAATACCGTAAAAAATTTAATATCGTTATTACAGCGCCAAAAAAATGTTTCAAAGAAATCCTACGTACTTTAAGCCGTAGAATCCGAATCTGCCATAAAAAATAGGGGTTCCTATTTTAATTCCAAAGTTACTCCCCGCCTCACTCACAAGAAGGAGAGGCGGAGTACTGATTCTAGCACTAATTAATGTCCCTCCGGAATGATTAAATTTTGATATTTGAAAGTTTCAGCTTCAAAAAATCATCCGGTTTATTATAAGGATTAATAAATTAATAAATGCCAAAAAATGACCGTTGGCCCATTGGATATTTCAAACAAAATTTTTTCCCCTTTTATCTCCAATTTAGGAGCATCGTTTGTCTACTGGGTTGGACTGTCTAACTCTGTTTCCGAGTGGTTTCACTTCTGATAGCATCATTCATTACCATGATACAGAAGGTCGACTTTTCTTTTCCCCATGTGGGTTCCATTCCAAAGAACTTGTCATGTCATTCTTAGACTTCCTCAGAGTGGTAAATCCATCTTCGCTTGCGCTTTCTTATTTCGATCCCAATGACTGCTTGATTCATTTGCCTAAGGGGCTCTACATTTGTAATTTTGTTGGTTCGGAAGCAGCTAAGTATTCTTCTAAGGCATTTATTTACAAATTTTCTATTGCTGATTTTATGTGTATGCTTCCAGGTTTCGCAACCGTACAGCAACCCTGATTTTATAAACAAATTGCAGGATAGGAGAGATGTGTTTCGGACTTTGTGTAACATGATGAATATTGTTCTGGCTTTGTTGATTTGTTTTTTATATCTACATCTGTGCCACTCGTTTTGGCTAGAGTACAAGCAAGGTATATAAATTCATTCACCTCTTCTATTCCACCTTGGTTGATATATATTTGAGTGTATATTGTTGTGTTTAGCTCCATCGCCTTGGTTTTCCTGATATTTATTTTGAGGCCAACTTCTGTAGATCGATCTAATAGCTTCTGTACTTTATGCTGCATGTCGGCGTGTTTGTATGTTAGCAGGCATCTATCATCTGCATAATCTAGATCAGTGAGTTTCTCTGTTAATCATCATCACTATCTTATGTTACTAGGAACAAAAGTGGCCAGAGTACGCATCCTTGTCTTACTCTTAATTTCTTTGGGATGCAAATTTCACAAAGTGCATTCGAAGTCCACGAAGATTAAGTGTACTGGTGAATTCCATTCGTTAGACTGCACACTGATGATGCGTGTTGTATTAATATGGTATGCTCCTTCAATCCTTTCTTAATTTTGGATTGATTGTTGGTGAAATTCCATTGCCCTAAAGATAACCTTCTTAGGAATCGTTAGAGAAGCCTTATATTTTTCACAGTAAATTATTTATCAGTTCTGAATTTTGTGTATGTTTTGAATGATGAGTTTGATTGAATGTGAGTTTTATTTAATGAATTACGTTTACATACTTTTACCACATTTTTTGAAATTTTTTGAAAGGGTTCTAAAAATGTTTACTAATTTTTTTGATACATAAATACTATAACTTATAGGGAGAGAGCTATAATTATTATGAAACATCGTAATAGTATAAATAATAGTATATAGTTGGGGGCTGGAATTCGGATTATCTTTAAAAGTCTCTTGTCGTTGTTGACGCTAGTATTGTTACTGCTGTTGCCGATGTTCAGCATGTAATTGATGGCGTACCTATTTCTACCGCGTAGGGCGCTATCGCCATGTGGGGGCATAAATTTACCCACCCAATATTTATTAAGGCTACGTGGGTGTACCGGCTTTATTGGGCTCGCCTTTTTATGTGTGGTGTCTCATTTTTGCTCGCATAAATATTTTTAACACCACACACCACTAAATATTCTTTTTTCCTAACTTTTTTATATTTTATTATTATATTTACGAGTAATCCGGTAAAAACCGGCGTTGGCGTCACCATTAAATTTTATTTATTAATTAAATTATATTTAATTTTCATTTATTATTATCCGCCATTATACATGTGGATATCTAGTGTGCGGCATCGTGAGATGCGCGTATGTATGCGCTTGTTGCTGCGACGATGGTGTGAGACGAACTGATAAACAAAAGAAATTCGTTTTCAATAATTACATTTGTTCATTCGTTCTTCTTCGCTTTATATTCGTCTCTTGCGGGTACAAGTAGGTGGTGGTGTATTTACTCTGTTTGGACGTACACTACAAAGTGATAAGTAATTAGTCAGCGGTGAGTTTGTGAAATTAAAAAGACGATATGTTCCGATTTTTTGACATTTTGGAGTTAACTGATGTTTGCAAGAAAACACAACAACTACTCGTATTTTGATTAATTGGACAACAAATGATGGTTAAATATATGCAATTTAATGCTCGAACATAATGCACAAATAATTTTGAAACATAAGAAAAATATTTTCCCATATTTTTTGTATGGAAAAATATCTACTCATTTTTTAACCTTGGTTCGCGATAAGGTAGGAAAAATTCGTTATTTTTGTAAGTTTTAAATTGAAATAAAAAAATGTGTAACCGTAACAGTACAAAAATGTTGGCAATCTATTTTGACAGAACAAATAATCAACACTAATACTAACACTAAACATATTGTAAGTATCTATACACGAATTTTTTATTTATTTTAATTATAAATTATTTATATATCTTCTTTGTTGTTTTTAGATACCGACCTCGAACCTATTGTCAGAAAAGCCGCTATGGGAACAAGTTGTTGTTTATTTGTTTACCATTCAAACGGGTTATATTAACCGGAAAAGCTGGATAAAAGTCCGCGGAAATATGTTAAACCGACCAGCAAACGATTGTCAAGCAAACGCTTATGGAACCGGGTATTAGTAAACTGTGTGTATTTTTATTCTAGTATTTTAATTCCATTGCTGCAACAGGGACTCACCGATACCGAGGCATTTGTTATCGCAAAATCAATTCGGGCCACTACATCACTAACTGAATTGGGGTTAATCCAAAACCACGCTGCATGATCATAAGCGGGCACGAGAGAAAGTGGCCGACGGAATCTTACCACAGTACGATTAAATAGACCCTTCTCTTTGCAATGTAAGTGAGCAAATCAGAGTTATCTGTGGTATATTTTGACTAATCTCCTTCCTCAATCCGACATTTCTAAAATTTTTCGATGAATTGTTTGATACAATCAATTCATCAACAATCCACGGAAAAACGGTGTTTAAAAATGCTTTTAATGACTCATCCAGCCAGTGTAAATTTCTAGATTCTCGTTCTTTTCTTAGTAGGCTAACGTTCCCAAATAAAAATGGGTAAAACATTTCAAAGAAAGTTGAGTGTATCGAGAGTAGAATAATTTCAATTCGCGCAGCTCTCGATCTTTTTGCTGATTTACATTTAGAAGGTTTAGGTCTCCTAACTAGTCATCTTAACTAGTCATCCGAACCAGGACTGCCTGGTAAACTTTTTGCTTAATTCACCAACAGGGTGGGAATTCTACAAACCAAACGCCCATTCAGCTTTCTCGAGCATTTAGAAATCTTTTTTGTTTTTAAATGTCTCAAATTTTAGAAATTGTGAAATAATTCCTCAAAAATGTGTAGATTTGCTTGCAAACATGACCCAACCTGAGGATGAAGTCGTCACTTCTAGAGAAAATTCGTTAAGTGGCCTACGGTTAGTTTATTTCTCAGGTTATATTTTCACCAAGTGTATGGAAGTTCACAATTGCGATATTTGCAGAGCTCAAATTAATTTAGAAATAGATGATCAGAACAGGTTTGTCCACTTTAAAGCTTACTCAACCGAGAACAGACCCGTTGGTAGTTTATTAGTTCCTGATTATACAATTTTATTAACTTAATAGGCCATCTAGAGCAAATAGTTGTATATAATATAGGGTCAGTTGAAAATTGTAATATTTCGTATAATATTTATAGCCAAATGGAGGAGGTTGATATCTGTATTGGCCAAGGACACATCATGACAAATCATTTTATTTCAAATGCTTCGCTCATCCTGATGAACCAACCCATGGCATTAATATATATTTATTCAGCTTAATCAAGTGTTGTTTCGTTAGTAGAAGTTGTGTTTCAGCTAATGCTGTGATCCACATTAAATCTACTATCGCACAGTTATTGTTAACAAAAAATAAGCAACGGAATGGTTCCATTTACTAAAAATACCTCTAACCATAATTACTAAAACTGACCAAAGCCCACTAATCCTATAATCTTGTCCTGTTGCCTCGAAAATGTCAAAAATGACGATCGATATTTCGTCGAAACATATAATACACTCCCATTCCATCTGTCGGAACATCTCTACCTTACTAACTTTAAGACGTCAAAAATAAAAGAATGAAACCTAGGCAAATGTTGGAAATTTTCTGTGATCCGCTGCAAGGTTTGGATGCTGGGTAAATTAAAATCGACATCTAAATTTACATACTCGTATGCCCTAGGACCACAGAAATAAATTGCTAAGTAATAATTTTTAAATTCTTTACTAAATCATCCTTTTCATGTTTGTGTATCGAGAAAAATTTTAACGTTTGGAGGAATAATTCTATTGTTGATCTGCATTTTAAGTTATTTTGGAGAATATCCATATTTAGTGCACTTTTTATCACTGAGTTTATATTTGTTTGGTACATACGCTCTTTGTCAACTTATTAAAATATTCACAATAGCCTTTTAAAGTTATTTGTATATCGCAACCGTTTAATATTTGCGCGTAAATTCGTCTTACGTGGAGTATTATTTGAAATAGCAGGATGAGTTTGAACATTGACGCTACTGACACTGTTCGCACTATTAAAAGAGCTAAAGCTGTCAGGGAATTAAAATTAAAAAAACTTACTGTCAGCCTCAAAGAACTCATCGTCCTGCAATACCCATTGATTTTCTGCAGCATACAATATTGTGGCTTTTGCAGATTCAGCTTGCGGATGCTGTAATATTTTTCGGGTTGGTGTCTGTTGGGATGGCGAAAGTTGAACTGATACTGCTTACGAAGCAAGCAATATATTTTATTTCGGATGCTAGGTTATTCGCAGGATTGATGATGCTAGTACATCCGGCTCGAAGGACCAATGTTAATTTCCATACAGCATAAGATCACTTTGCAGAAAATATTTCATTTACACAAAATTATTATAACAGGAAACTCGCTCGAAAATAAAATCACTAAAGAAATATGTATTTGTGTTTCACAATAAATGTTTTATAATAATTTATTTGATTTTTTCTTTTCACAAATATATAATTGTACCTTAATTGGATTTGTAAGGACATCCGCCAATATCGCAAAATATTTATTTAATTATATTTTCTGCCTTTTCTAACTTGTAATGCTCGCTTGTATGCAGTCGCCCAAAGCATAGACAGAGTTTATCTTTCAAAAATAACAAGTCACTTATATTTCCCCTATATCATTTAAATTCTCCATGACTTCTCCCTCTTTGATTAAGTCTAAATCTCCAACCTTTCTATTTTCACCAGATGACTTCGATTTGTTTCTTTGTTGAAGATTGTTTAAATAATCATTGTGGAACCTTTTCCAAAAACTTTAAGCTTTTTGTTCCGCTTGCTGCCATCGGGACAGTCTTGAGGTGGCAATATCGCGTAAGTTGTGGTCTGGTACGGAGGATACAGAAGATCCTGTCAAAAAATGAGCGGGCGTTAATGCTTCAAACAAATCGTCATCTTCGGAAATGAACAGAGTGGCCTGGAATTCAATATTGCCTCAATTTGGCATAATAAGTAGTAGCCATTTACTCAAATGTTAGATGGGAGTTACCAGTAACTCGGTTGAGACGCGTTTTCATTGATTTCACGGCTGATTCCCATATTCCTCCAAAATGAGGAGCAGAAGGAGGTATATGATGCCAAATCATTAATTTTTGAATTATTAAATAAAAATACCTTTTTCAGCCTCCAATGAAGTTCGTGCCGTTGTCGGACTGCTGCTATAAAAACGTCTGTGGTAAGTTCCGCAACTGCTTCTATCTGTATCGCTTTGGTTACCATGCACACAAAAATCGCGATGTAACCTTTGGTCATCTTGGCTCCACGACCCTTCTTGCTGGCTAAACCAATAGACCCGGCATAATCTACACCAGATTTAAAAAACGGTCTGGCTGGTATTACTCGAACGGATGGTAAACCCTCCATAAGCTGCTGCGCTGTTGTACCTCTAGCCTTGATGCATTGAATACACCTTCTAAGTTAGCTTCCTACTATTGTTCAGCGTTTCACGATCCAATATGCCTCGCGGATAAGATGAAATGTATGGGAAGGACCTGGATGAAGATATTTTTTGTGGAAAAAGGAAATAATCGTTCTACTTAAGATATGGGAATTCGGTAGAATGATAGGGTGTTTAACATCATAATTATTCAGCGAATTCTTCAGTCTACCACCAACACGTAATAAACTATTTTTATCCAAAAATGGTGTGAGTGCTGCCAATTTATTATTGTTGGCTAACGTTTGCCCTTTGGCTAATATTTTTATCACGTTTGAGTACTCTTTCATCTGTACCCATTTTAACAGTCCTTCAGTAGCTCTATTAATCTGTTCTACGGTTATCGCTGTGCAGTTCCTTGCTCCCTTCTTTAATTTTATGTTTTCAATGAATCTATGTATGAAACTTAATATGCGGATGCCTGTGCTGAAGGAAAATGTTTTGTTTAACACGACTATATACGGGCTGTCATCATTGGAATATAGTATATGATAAAATGAAATTGATGAAGGTTTCTCTCTTTTTATCTCGCATATGGTATCATCCTAATAAACTTCTACCTTCGAAATTGACCAACGTTGCTCTGATTCAATTAACCATGATGGCCTATGCCACCATTGATAAAGTAGGACCCTTCTTGAAGTGTAGTCAGCAGGATTATTTTCAGACTTGATGTGATTCCAGTGATTTCGTGGCAGCAATTCTTGTATACCGGCAACCCGGTTGGCTACAAACGTTTTCCATTTAGTAGGATGGTCTGATAACCACGGTAAAACATACTGTGAATCAGTCCAACTATACACAGGCACATCTTCACGGATAATCTAGGAAGTGATATTTGCTTGATTGGAGCTACCTTAGATTTAGACGTGATGAGTTCAATCCGTATTTCGGCATTCTCATCTCTGAATCTGCTATAGACTATTGCTGCATAGGCTCGCTCGCTCGCATTGTAACATTAGGGTAATGTTCCAGGAGGGCCAAATGGTTGAATTTTCCGGTTGTTGGTATCTTTCATTTTGTTAGTTCGTGATTCCCGCAGCTCAGTCGGGTAGAGGGATCGGTGTGGGTTTTAGGGGTACCGCATTAAATAAAGATAACAAAAAAAAAAATTGGGGAAAGTAGGAATTGGGGTATCGGACCCCGAAGGAGTGGGTTAGCCTACCAGCCCATCGCTTGGGCAAAACTGACCGCGGTTGTATAGGTAAAATGTTTAGAATTACATTTTACCTTATCCTAACTAAACTTATATTATCTATTTGGCCCATGGGCCCTAATGGGGTGGTGTTAGTAGGGGTGATAGTGGTATGCTACCAAGGTCAGCAAAAAGGAAAAGAGCCGCTTAGCGTCAACAATTTCCTTCTACTCACCGTCAGTATCAACCCACTATCGTTATATAGTGTGTTAATTAAGCCACTTTACTTACCAAACCAAAAATCTGCCCGCAAAGAAAAATAAAATCCAAAGTTTTAAAAAAAAACAACAAACACGGTGTATTAATTCAAGAAAAGAAACACTATTTTATTATATTCAAAAAAAACTCACAAAAAAAAACAAATTTTACACAACCACAAACAAAAAAAAAAAAACTTGACCACACGTTGGTCTATCTAAACACTGACTGTCCCAAGCAAGAAAAATGTTGTACCTATTTTGAGTTTCCTAGGAAATTTTATGCGATCTCATCACAAAAATTCCTATGAAAATTGTACAGCAACGTGACATCGATTTTGCTGACTCGATCCACGCGCAAATATTTTTTTCTTCAATTCATCCGTTGAGGAAGTTCGAACAACAACAACCACAATGCTTTTCAATACATATTCGCATTGGTCATTGTCATTCACCTAATAAATAGATCAAGTACATTTATTATGTACATAGGCAACGTAATCAAATTACGTTGATGTACATATCTGCGTTTACTTAACTGTGGCACATATGAAAAATTCTAAAGTGAATGAATGATATGATACCACTATAAATAAAGGCAAAGAAGAAATGTAGAAGGCTGGCATGACGTTTGTTTGAATGGAATGTAGTTGAAGATATTATCTTCGAGGTCATGCCGATGAGGAAATAGATTTTGTTGGGATGGGTTGATAACGGAATTAGGTTTAATTCCGTTACAAGTCATTTAATTTGTGTACGTGAAGCGGACACCAAATGGTAAACATACAGTAAACCAGTGTGGTGGCTAATTAAAATTAATTAAATTTTTATCTTAAATTCGGTGTAGAATTAATTACAGTGCCTCTAAACGGAAAATAAATCTTATAGTGTGATTTACATCGTGTACTTCCACGTTAATAAATTTTATATTTTAAATTGTCGCAGAAAGGTAATAAATTATTTAATTTTATTAAAAACTGATTTTGTTTTGGTGAATAGTTGTCTCAATGATCTGTATTCTTGTTTTTCTTATTGGTGTTAAAGGGATCGTTCCGCGACAAATTTTTTTTTGTTGGTACCGGTGAATCGATTGTTTCGAACCGAATAAATCAAACAGCAATTCCCTTGGGATATCGTGCGGGTTACCAAAAAGCAAAGGAAAAGGTTCTTAATATCGCGAGCGCGTCGCAAATTGGCGCGGAAGTTATTTAGAAAGCCGCAGAAACCTCTAACGGTAACAAAGACAAAAAAAAAACAATAACGGAGTGGTCACTGTAATGACAACGATTTGATGATCATCACCATGCATCACCTTTAACAATAAATAAATGCAAAAAAAAAAAAAAAAAATAACGGAGTGGTCACTGTAATGACAATGATTTGATGATGATCATCATGCATCACCTTTAACAATAAATAAGCTAAGTGTCCGTTAATAAACTGGATATGATCCACGTTTATTAATTTATTTATTTATTTTTTTTTTATATATTATTTATTCATATTATTTATATATTATTATATTATATTATATTATATTATATTATTAATTTATATTATATATTTAAACTTATTTAAACTTAAAAATCTAAATCAATCTATAATGACTAGTTACAAATAGTGCAACTACGAATATCGGTACTATATGTAGCAGTAAAACAATCTTTTTCTCTGTACTGTAGATAATTTAATATTTATATAATTTCGTTGTTGTAGAGGACCGCGGATCCATAATAATTATAGTTTACATATGTTTTCTTAAATAAAAATGTTCATGTTCTTATGTTTATTGTATAATACCGCTTGTATTTATAATTTATATCAACAACCAATCCGTTTCCAAGCTTATCGTCTTTCTCGGTTGTTTCTTCACCATGCAACGTATGTACTTTGTTGAGTTCTAGATATTCGTTTAATTAACTATCTGGCTTTATGGAATTTTATCATAGTGAAATATGTTCAGTAATTTAAAAATAATGAGTGAGTGAATAGTGTTCGTGATCGTGTAGTGCGGGTTGTTAACACAGTGGGATACAGGGGCATATCGAATTTATTGCATTAGATACTGCCATCGGGGAGGGAGGCGTGCATTAGTGGTGATAAATCTTAATCACTATAAAAATGGCTGTGACAAAAATTCATAAGATTTTTTTTTTTTTGCACAATAGCGTTACGGTTGTTCCATAAATTGTCCTACCAATACGGTCAATTTGAGGTTTTATCTTTTCTTTGCAGCATTTCAAGCTCCCTATGTTTAGCGACAAGAACCTGACCCACCGCCGAAACCTAGCTAGCAAATATGCTGTAGTCGCTACTATAAAAGAACGTAGGGAGATTCTGTTAACGAAATGAAAATTCAACGCACCAGTTAATCGCAGTTTCGTTACAGATGTTATATATTATACTCTTATAATTTTGGTATATTCTAATTTCAAGTTAGGATCGCGATATAATTTTTGCTCTGAATTAAAAAATCATT
Source organism: Nephrotoma guestfalica (assembly GCA_963691935.1). Lineage (NCBI taxonomy): Eukaryota > Metazoa > Arthropoda > Insecta > Diptera > Tipulidae > Nephrotoma > Nephrotoma guestfalica. Next base: position 117,125,770 of record OY829915.1, read on the forward strand.
TTTTGGCGATATTTAGCGAGTTTCCCAAAGGTACAAATTGTTTTTTAAAAGGCAGTTTTACAATAAATTTGCCACTAGAGTGCAAAAGATTCAACTTGATTTTTTTAAAATTAAATCCTCCCTTTGAACTTTTGACATCCAAATTTTAGCGCTGAAAATATTTCGGTAATTAAAGTGCAAATTGTGTTGCACTTTTGCGTGACACATAATATCACAGTTTGTACCCATATTACTATTTGACCACTTTAATTTTTTTATGTTCCACATCTAAAGTGTAAATCTGATAAAATTTCTTAACCACACACCGCCGTTTTGTTAGTAGCAGAGGCCGCAGTCAAAATGTACGTAGCGTCCACAAGATTAATTTCTTCTACTCATTTATATTTTGTTGTTGCTGCTACAAAGAAAAACTCATTTAAAAGGCTTATTCAAAGTTATATCAAAATATATATCCACAACATAAATTAAAATGTGAATATAAAAAACACTGAGGAGGAAAGTACAAAGTAAAGCTGCGAGTTTCTTCTCCAATCATTATTATTATCATCATTAGTTGAAGTACGTTAGCGAAAAAGCTCTAAATATAATTATTACTTTTTATATTATAAAGCTTTTATCTATTTCTATTTTTTGTAATATTATGAATGACAAAGATACTATTGTTTAACTCGGGTTTTGTTGTTGTTGCGTATCCTTGCAGAAAATGAAAAATGTATCCAGTGCTTTTTTTTTTGTAAATTCTTTGGCGTTTTAGTTTCTTTTGAAGCGGCACGGCAGCATATCCAACAAAGTCGAGAGAAAATACATTAACATGGAAATTATTTTTGTTATGCTTTATTTTTTATTTTTTATGCCAAATGGGATTAATATTGTTCAGATGGGGTGGTAAATATATTATACATACGTGTGCGGATGATGGAAACATTCAGGAAATAAAATTAAAACAACAAACGAGTGGGTATGTATAAGGAGTTTGAAAATTTGTATTTTTCTAATTGAAATTGAATTTTATCTCCCCCGTTTAACTCTCCCCGACTTGTTCGCCGTGTATAATAAATTGAAAGTTGAGCAAAAAAATTCAAGAAAATGTCGTTTAAATGTGAGATAAAAAAAATATAAAAAGTTTTTGACATTAATTAAAATAAATTTTCCGTCTTATTTTCATAAATATTCGCTGGAATTTTCATATTTTATACAAGTTTAGTTTTTCCAATTTCCACAGCGAAAGGGTGAAAAATACTTTACATCGCGAGAAACTTTTATAAGTATAAGAGGTGATTCATAAAAATAACTGAAAGTACGATTTGACGTAATTAAAAAAAACGTTGACGAAACGTAAAAAAAATATGAGAGTTATCTATATATAGGATCATGGCCAACAATGGAATAAAAAGGAAGTATATAAATAAACCTTTAATTAAAATGCAACCGTATGATATTGTGAATATCAACAATAATAACCATAATAATCATGAGAAGAATAGCAATAATAATAATAAATGCTGAAATGAAAACAATTCGTAATCCAACCGTATCTTCATTTCGTATTATCTACGTAAATCTTTTGTTCTGCTGATTTTCCTGTTTTTCATCTCATTCAGCCATTAATTTCACGTCCATCCATTTTATGCGAGTATATACGCCGTGAAGCATGCACACCTCAAAAGCAAATATAATTAGAATTTAATCAGCCAATTTCACAAAATGTAATGTAACATAAAAAAAAATTGTTTATGAACAGCTTTTCTTAGATCTCCCCAAGACTACACACACAAAATTGTGGCAAGTTGGTTTTTATTAATAAATTTTCTGACGAAACAAAACAACAACGAAAAAAAAAAACAAAATATATAAATTTAATAACTTTATATATATTTTTTTTTTATTTAAAGAAAACTTTTATCGTTACAAAAAAGCTTTTTTGTTATCTCGTTTACTTTTTTATGTAGAAATTTTATTTTTTAAAGGAATTAATTTAATTAAAATATAATCACGTTTTAATAAAAATAAATAATTATTTATCATAAAAAGTTGTAATCCTATTCGTTTTTAAGATAAACAAAGTAAAGACGTTGTAAAAAAAAACAAAAACACTAGAAAACAAAATGATGTCATCGGCGAGCTTTTAGTACACCCATGTGGATGATGAGTCGAAATTCATTTAGTTTAATTAAATTTAATACGAGTTTTTAGTGTTATGTCAAATCCTAAAAGGGTTTATCTATTTTTTGTGTGATGGTTTACGACCAATTTGGAAAAACTGATTAGTGACCTATAAATGTTATATGGTGAGGTTTACATTTTTGTTGTTAGCATATCTGTGAGAAATATCAATGTTCGGTTTTTTGCTTAATGGTCACAAGGATTTATTTTATAATCGCCCCCATTCTTGAGGCTATCCGTACAAGGTGCTTTATAATTATTTGTATTTGATATGATCGGCACTTCATCGTAAGATGGAGCGCTCATGTCATTTCACTTTAGAATAAAACTTGTCTGTTTAAGGGCGATGAGAAATAAATTTACCATACTGTTGGGACAGTGTTTATATTCATTTGCAAATTCTTCACATTCATTGCGTATTCCGCTACTGTGTAGATAGAAGTCGGTAGCGATTTTTTTTATTGAACAGTATTGTTGCTTAAAGTTGCAGTTTCGATTTTAAGCACTTGTTGTTTGTGCCATTCACTTTTCCTCCTTCTACACAGTCTGTTGGAGTGTTTCCTAGCGACCCTGTAGTCGTTGTGTGGCTGCCTTTATGTTTGAAAGAGTTATCACTTTCATGTGTGATTCTAATTCTCATTAAATCACGTGTTTCTAGGTTTAGATATATTTTGACCTAGATTATTGGTCTAATCATTTGTATTCGCCGATTTTAACATGTTCCAATATTCTTCGACATAATGGGATCACATAACCAATAACCTTGTTAAAGTTAACCGAAAGTTACCAGCAAAAAAATATATAAAATCCGATACGTTAATAAATGTAATTCAGCCGAAAGTTTACCAGCCTGTACCTCCGATTTTTTTTTTGTTAAAGGAGAATTAATTTCTTGATGAGTTTGAGACAATTTTGGAATTCAAAATTTCAGTTTATATTATGTTATATTTATTTTGAAAGGCCAACTTTAAAAAAAACGTATTTCAATATTTAAATCAGAACATTTAAAAAACTTATTAACTCTAGCCTAACTACTACGGGCTTGTAGTTTGAAAAATTTCATTAATTCAAATTTTTGCAAATTTAACGAGATTTCGAGAGTACCAGATTGCGGTACTTCCATCTTGATGGGGCTACAGGGTTGTAATTTCACCAGATTTGACAGTTCGATAGTTCAATTTCCTGGAAGTTCATTAAATTGTTCGGCGCTCTAAGGTTAACCTAAGTACGCATTGATCCCACTATGACCGTTTAGTATGTCTTAATGCCAGTTTAATCTATTTTAATTACCAAGAATTTTAAGGGGACTACTGCGGTGTGATTTGAGATGATTTCGATAGTTGAATTTCTTGCGAATTTATTGAATGGTCCGGCGCTCTAGGTTTACTAAATCCACTCTGAAGGAATTAGGGCCATTTGTTGGGCCTTAACGAGCTGTTATTTAACCAGATTTATATTTTCAATTTTTTGAACTTTCAATATATGGTTCGGTGCTTTAACCTAAATCCGTATTGATAAGCTTAAATGGGTGATAACTCTATTTTAATTGCGAAGAAATTCTGAGTTATCTACAGGGGTCAATAGTTCGATTTATTGAATAGTCCGGCACTCTAGGTCAACTTATTTATTTATTTATTTATTTATTTATTCACGAACATATAGCCCAATTATATAAAATTATTAACAATTTAGTGAACCATACGCCACATTGTGAGCATGAGAGCTCATTTGTAATGAGGCGTGTAATTCAAATTTCTTCAAAAATGCATATTGTCTTGATACTAGTTTTGATATGTTTTGAAGAACATTTCGTCAAATACATGGTTGTTTGTTGGTGGCTCTCGGCCATTGCTCATCGCTAAATCATCTTGGTTGCATTTAATTTCCACCTGACCCATAATTAGAGCAAATTGGAGGCTATTTTTTGTTCCAATTAATAATTATTTAAAAAAAATTATTTTATTTTTACTTAAGTCCGCATTGATACCACTATGGCTATTTGATAGGCCTTAGAGCTTGTCAACAATAACTTAATTATGTGGAATTTCGGAAGCGGCTACAGAAGTGTAATTTCATAAAATTTTGATTGTTCAATTTCTTGAAAATATATGCCCAAGTGAAATATGTCCCAAAAAATCTCAAATTTGTTGCATGCAATAAACGTTCCACAATCAATTGGTTTTTGCAACAAATTTCAATTAACAAATTTCGTCATCAAATTTCAAAAGATTGACACGTGGGTAGGTTTTCTAGAATGCTCGTGATACGTTTTCTTAATGGGATAATTTGATCGAACGATTCCTGGGGTCGGCGACATAAGTAACGGGTCTTTTACAAAGGGGTTGTCGCTACAAATTTCAATTAACAAATTCGTTCAACAAATTTCAAAAGATTGATATGTGGGTAGGTTTTCTAGAACGCTCGTGATACGCCCACCGATCCCAGAAATCGTTCGATTCATTTGTCCCGTTAAGAAAGCGCATTACGAGCATTCCATAAAACCTACCCACATGTTAATCTCAAGAAATTTGTTGAAAAATTTGTTAATTGAAATTTGTCGCAACAACCCGTTTGTAAAAAACCCGTATTTATAGTTATAAAATTTTTCAACATTTTGAAAACTTTCTTGCATATTCACTTGCCTCCTTTTTATAGTTTGTGGTATGATTTTTTAGAATATGCAATATATTCTATTAAATAAGGTTGGTGTATTTGATTCTTTATTTATATTTTTAACATATAAGGTTAACACATAATAAGAAAATCTATCATTTATTTTCATTTCAAATCAATCAATATATTTTTTGAGATTCCTGTGTAACATTTGTTGCATGCAACAAATTTGGGAATTTTTTGGGACGTATTTCACACGCACAGAATATATTGAATGATTCGGCACTTTAGGTTAACCTATTTGCTAATTGATGTCACTATGGCCATTTGCTAGGCCTTAATATCTGGTATCTTTAGTCCAATTGATTGATTGATTGATTGATTGATTTTGAATGTACGACCAAGTTCTTAGGCTTGAGTTCCCGGATGACGCCGGGTCCACCGTACACCCTTTTTTACACATAACAAAACCGAAGGATTAGATAGGTTAGTTAAGTGAGACAGAATCGGCCCGGTTACAGACACCTAGGTATAGCCGATAGTTAATAACACAAAGACAACACAATTCTAATCTACTAGATGAAGGATAAAGGCTTAATAGGTTAATGGATAACGATGGTATTGGTCTTCAACAATTGCTTCTTTAAAACGGCAACCTAAGAAAAAATATTATTATTTCACATGCATCTGGAATTTTCCTGAAATTTAATTCTATTAATACTTTTCGGCTTCCTAACCAAAATTGGTTGACTCGACCCATTACAGACACCTATGTAAAGTCGTTAGTAATAAAATGACAACACAATTCTAAACTACACAATCAGCAATTACAATGAAGCATTAATTCACAAGCATCTGTAATCTGGTATCTTTAGTCCAATTGAATAGAAATTCTGTTAGGGCTACTGGGGTGTAAGTTGACAAGATTTCTTGCCTCCAAAATAAAGTTTTCAGAGATCAGAACTCTTTTTAATTGTTTTCTTGCAATCGACAATCTTCCAAGGGCCCAAGCCCCACCAAAAACTCCTATGAATCGGATCGATATCTGGCAGTGACATTTGAAAACCAATTCTCACTAATTTCTATCAAGCCCCACAGAAGGTCTTCCTAAACATTTAAAACATTATTGTTGGTCTCTCTAATCTAATAAAATAAAAACAGATTTACCTCAGCTTATGCTGAAGGCCAAACTGGATCATAGAATTTTTGCCAAAGCTCGTATTTACACCCCGTGCGGCTTAGGTACCCGCAGCTCAGTCAAGTAGGGGTACATTGGTCGTGAGTGATAGGGTGCACGAGCAGTGGCCTAGATTACCGCACGTAAAAGAAAAAAAGATGAGACGGCCTAGACTACGCCGTCGAAACAAGGAGTTCAAATTGAGTGGATTGGGCATCGAACCCAAATTGGCGAGATTCATGCCTCACATCGCTGGCATGCTCACCGTGTTTGTTTAATAAAAATGTAGCGTACATAGTTACCCTAAGTTAAGCATGACAAAAAAAACGAAATTTAAATATTTTAGCCTAAGGCCTTAATAATTAGTAAGTAATTTTAAAATTGGTAAAGCATTACCAGCAGAAGTAAACCCGCGTGCTAACGCATATGCGCGATTTCCGCCCCTAATGGAGTGTCTGGTAGATCCTTTACCAATTGAGCCCCTTTATGTTAGTATTTTGCTGTTTCTAACATTAAGTGTTTTTTTTAATTCTATTTCTTAACTGCTATTACTACTTAACTACCACGGCTTATGCTCTGTGCGTAATTAAGTAAGTACACTTTCTTCACCAAAACTTAACTGCCTCAATAAAAAATGTGGCGCGGTATTTATACAAAACACAACTGGCTGACAGAGAAGAGAGGGGAAAATTTAGTTCTGGAAATGTACTTCTCTCTCAACCAATTAATTTAATTTTTCCGAAATCAGCAAAATTTTTATACAAACACCACACTTTAAGATTGAAAAATTTGACGATACAGATTGTTTTTCGTGTCTAAGGTTAGAGGAATTGAACAAACTAGAGTTCAATGTCGGAAATTCCAAATACGCCATATGATGCGATCGATGGTAGATCAAGATAAGCCAAACCCAACGCGGAAAAGTCCGGTTAAAATGACAAAATTATTGAAGAGTGATGTAACCATTTAGCAACTCCCGAGACGATTATCACCTGGTGCGAGGTTGATCGAAAAATAGCGGAATGGTTAGAAAGGAGATTATAGTGCCTAGTTCTTCCGAATATACAAGTCCAGTCGTAGTAGTCAACAAAAAAGATAACACGAAGCGTATTTGCATTGACTACCGTAGGCTTAATAAACAAATCATTATGGATAGATACCCCCTCCTGCTAATAGAAGACCAGATCGACCGGTTACATAATGCAGTGGTGTTTACTACGCTCGATTTGGAAAACGGCTTTTTCTACGTTCCGGTCGAGAAGGAGAATCAAAAGTATACGGCATTTGTAATACCTACCGGGCATTACGAATTCCAACGAGTACCATTCGGATTGTGTACATCACCGGCAGTGTTTTAACGATTCGTTCACTTTGTGTTTAAAGAATTGGTCGCAGTTGGACTCTTATTGATCTACATGGACGACCTTATAATCCCATCGAATACAGAAGAAGAGAGAATCGAGAGACTTGAACTGGTGTTGCAGGTGGCAGCGGAATATGAGTTAAAGTTTAAGTGGGTAAAGTGTCAATTCTTATGTTGTCGTATCGAGTACTTGGGGCATATTATCACGAACGGAGCGGTAAGACCATCGGAAGGCAAAACCAAAGCAGTATCGAGTTTCACGGTCCCAAAAACAATTAAACACTTAGAGTTTTTGGGGTAGACGAGATACTTTCGGAAATTCATTGATACGCAACTATGCAATAGTGGCGAAACCACAAACAGATTTTCTAAAAAAACAAAATTTGAATTCAAGCAAAAACAGCCTGTTTTGATTATTTTTAGCCCAGACAGGGAGACCAAGCTCCATACAGATGCATCCAAAATAGGTTTTGCAAAAAAATCAAGTAGATGGTCTGTTTTAGCATGTATACTTTTATAGCAAAAGAACAACACCTGCTCAGGCAAATTATTATAGCTATGAGCTGGAGGTACTTACGATTTGGGAGCACTAAAAAACTGAGGGTCTATTTGTTGGGCATCGAATTCAAAATCGTAACGGACTGCGCTGCTTTCAAAGTGACCATAGATAAAAAGGAACTAGTCCCGAGAATCGCTGGTTGGCCTTAATGTTGCAGGATTACCAGTACAAATTGGAACATCGGCTGTATTCAAAGATGTGGCATATTGACGCGCTAAGTCGGAATCCTGTTATCATAACCTTACACAACGAATTCCTGGAGAGGATTCAAACCAGCCAACAAATGAGATGAGCATCTGAAAGTAATCATAAAACTAGCTGAATACGGCCCTTACAATAAGTTTTTACTAGAAAGAGGGGTTTTGTTTAGTGAAGACGACGAAAGCAGGAAATTAATAGGTGTACCGAAGAGAATGCAGCAAGAACTTATATAAAACCCACACGCAGAGGATCAAGAGGAGTCAAAATATGATGGAATCAATTCAACGAGAGTATTTTATACCGAAATTGAAGGATTTGTGTGAGAACTACCGAAACAACTGCGTAGATTTTATCATGTTCGAAAGGCAGTCGGGGAAGCAGGAAGGGTTCCTTCATCCAATCCCAAAAGATGAATATCCGTTAATGACGTATCACGTCGACCACCTCGGTTCGATGTGTAATTCCGCCAAACAATATAAATCGATTTTTATAGTTGTAGATGCCTTTGCCAAATTCGTGTGGCTGTACCGCGTGAAGAGTACAAGCTCTGCCGAAATACAAAAGGCAAACTTTGGGAATCCGAAAATAATAATTGTAGACAGGAGTACGGCATTCACTTCGAACGAATTCGCTCAATACTGTGCCGAGAACCGGGTTCAGCTTGCCCTCATCGCGACAGGTGTACCTAGAGGCAACGGACAAGTAGAACGGATTAATTGAATCGTTATACCAGCTTTGGCCAAATTATCCATAGATGCTCCGAACTTGTTCGGACAAACACACGGAACGTTTACAAAGATTTTTAAATGCGTCTTGGCAAAGAAGCAATGCAACTACTCCGTTTGAAGTCATGTTTGGGATAAAGGTGCGGAACCCAGAAGATCGAAAAATTATAGAAGCCATTGAAGAAGAATTTTTGAATGAGTTTTTCATGGAACGTGAACAGTCTAGGGCAGAGGCCAGAAGAATAATTAAAGAAATCTGGGAAGAAAATAAACGTACTCGTACATACAATCGACGTCGGAAAAAGGCAACCGAGTACCAGATTGGCGAAATTGTGGCGATCAAGAGGACGCAATTTGGACCCGGATTTCGAATTGTATATATATATATATATATATATATATATATATATATATATATATATATATATATATATATATATATATGTATATATATATATATATATATATATATATATATATATATATATAATTATATATATATATATATATATATATATATATATATATATATATATATATATATATATATATGTATATATATATATATATATATATATATATATATATATATATATATATATATATATATATATATATATATATATATATATATATATGTGTGTGTGTGTGTGTGTGTGTGTGTGTGTGTGTGTGTGTGTGTGTGTGTGTGTGTGTGTGTGTGTGTGTGTGTGTGTGTGTGTTACAGTAAAAGTCCGAAATCGGTAAATGTCCGAATAAAAATTGGAAAAAACTGTTTTATTGCTTCGATATCTATAAATGAGAGTCCTATATTCTCGTAATGGTTCATCCTTCACCCGAAGGAGTATTTGTCATGGTATTAGTGCAAATCGGAATTCCGAATAGTAGGGAATAACGGCTTTACTAACTCTCACGAGCTCGTGGGAGCTATTTGTACCCCTTATGGCACAAAGTCTTGTGATGGGGAATAAATGAAACTAAGGATATGTAGGGAAAAGGTCAACAAACATTTCGAAATCACTGGTTCTCTAGACTACTGAAATTTAATTGTGTAAACGAATTTAAAAAGTCAAAATTTCAGACATTTACCGATTTCGAACTTTAACCGTAACATATATATATATATATATATATATATATATATATATATATATATATATATATATATATATATATATATATATATATATATATATATATATATATATATATATATATATATATATATATATATATATATATATATATATATATATATATATACATATATGTTACTGTATATATATCTATATATATATATATATATATATATATATATTGTAACATTTGAGATGGTCCAGCAGGCTGATTGATAAGGGCTTAGAATTACTCATTATTAATCATCACTCATAATAATTATTGGTATAATTAGCTCATTATCATTATTTTAAAAAAACTATCGTAAGATAGATGGTGATGCTCGTTGTAAATTTTTGTTCTGTTGTCTTCTTATTATTTTTTTTACAACAAAACAATAATCAGAAATTAAAATTTTTTTTTTATTAGTCATTTGCGTTTGTAAAGAGTACGTACAAGGTAGCTTGGTCATCAGTCTACCACAGTTAGAGTGTTTATAATAAAAATAATAAAGTAGCTATTGTTATTAATACAAATTGGGAGATACAAAATCTGTATCAATAAAATATTAATTCCAAACGTACGTGTCAAGTGATCGTGCTAAACGTGAGTCGTGTCAATTAACCAATCGTCGCAGCTTATAAAGCGAATATTTTTTTTTGAATAACAGATACAATTGTCGCGGGAAAAACAGTGCCACAGTAAATTCCGAGTGGGATTATATATAAAGGGTGATTTTTTTGTGGTTAGGATTTTCATGCATTAGTATTTGACAGATCACGCGGGATTTCAGACAAGGTGTCAAAGAGAAAGATGCTCAGTATGCTTTGACATTGCAAGAACTGAAGCCGAACGATCTGCCACAACGTCGAATTTTCAGTGAATGGGCCCTAGAAAAGTTGGCAGAAAATCCGCTTTTTTATCGACAAATTTTGTTCAGCGATGAGGCTCATTTCTGGTTGAATGGCTACGTAAATAAGCAAAATTGCCGCATTTGGAGTGAAGAGCAACCAGAAGCCGTTCAAGAACTGCCCATGCATCCCGAAAAATGCACTGTTTGGTGTGGTTTGTACGCTGGTGGAATCATTGGACCGTATTTTTTCAAAGATGCTGTTGGACGCAACGTTACGGTGAATGGCGATCGCTATCGTTCGATGCTAACAAACTTTTTGTTGCCAAAAATGGAAGAACTGAACTTAGTTGACATGTGGTTTCAACAAGATGGCGCTACATGCCACACAGCTCGCGATTCTATGGCCATTTTGAGGGAAAACTTCGGAGAACAATTCATCTCAAGAAATGGTCCGGTAAGTTGGGCACCAAGATCATGCGATTTGACGCCTTTAGACTATTTTTTGTGGGGCTACGTCAAGTCTAAAGTCTACAGAAATAAGCCAGCAACTATTCCAGTTTTGGAAGACAACATTTCCGAAGAAATTCGGGCTATTCCGGCCGAAATGCTCGAAAAAGTTGCCCAAAATTGGACTTTCCGAATGGACCACCTAAGACGCAGCCGCGGTCAACATTTAAATGAAATTATCTTCAAAAAGTAAATGTCATGGACCAATCTAACGTTTCAAATAAAGAACCGATGAGATTTTGCAAATTTTATGCGTTTTTTTTTAAAAAAAAGTTCTCAAGCTCTTAAAAAATCACCCGTTATATAACTATATATATATCATACATATATATATATAGATCTAGATCGGCCACGCTTAATATCGAGGGTTTTTGCTGCGACATTCAATTATTCCGGATTTACGTTAATTTTGCGTGGAGTTCAGCTACTCCTACGATTAGTGTTTTTGGATAAACCGGGACTTTCATATAACAATATCACGGCAGAAAAGAGCGCGCGATAACGGGGTATCTTTGGACACACCTAATTTTCAAACGCTAGTATGTACGAGACAACAGGAAGGTACGCGTTATTAACGACCATCACCAACGGATCTTAAATCAGCTAAGTCTTTATAACCGTATAAGTTATTTTTTTTGTTGTTTTATTATCTTTATTTATATATTATATTACATAAACTTATCATATTATTTATTATTGGCATGCTATATTTATATTATTACTATATTATTTAAAACTATATTTCATTTATATATCAAAAATTTTGTTTTAAAATAATTAATATTATGCTGTTGTTTATCACGAATACTTTGAGATATAGGACCGCGGATCCGCATTAAACTTATATATGCTCTATAACAATTTATAATAGATTAAATATTTGCTTAATTATTATTACCCTTGTATATAAATATAATTGTTAGTTCATATTGTTGTGTATGTCGTTTAGGTCAGATTGGTTGTTATGTAAGAAACATAAACTGTAAAGCTTTTAAGTACTAATAATTATGCGTGCTAGATGAATTTTGTTTATTTGTATATTTTTGCAATTCTAGTCCATATCACTGTATGTTTCACCGTTTAAATTTTTCTTACCTTGGGCAAATTTCTTGCATTAAATTGAAATATTAGTCTGCTTGGACATCATGATGATGTATAATTAAATCTTTATAGGTAGCATGGGCTAGCATAGTAATTCAACCTTTGGGGGTCTATCAATTTTTCGCGCTTGATATTACCATGGGAAGGGAGGTGTGCGCTAGTGGTCCACCATCTTGAACACTCACATCAGAAAATGGCTGTACAATATTCGTGTTGATTGTTTTAAATACTTTAATTCATTTATTTATATAATTTGCTTATTTTTTTAATTTACATTTTTGGTCTGTGATCCTGTGTTTAACAATTTCCCACTTAAGAAGCGTTTCATTCCCATTAATTATGTTTGTTTTCCCATATTACATCCGAATCGTAGGTGTGAGTACAGTATAGCAGCACATCCAGTTCTCTGTGGTTGTCGTGACAAGGACTCCGCCCACCTTGTAGGATTCTGTTCTCCAAAATTATAGTGCGCAATGAAATTAATTTTGCACAACCGCTTCTCGTTTGGTAATAAAATGTTTAACAGATTTTACAGTATAAGTTTTATTTTATTTTATTTAATGTCACAGCTCGAAATGTTCCATCAAAGTGATCGAGACAAATTTAATAATTTTTTATACAAGAAAAAAAAACCCCGCGGCGAAATCGCTCCATATTTAAACTGCTTGAAAATTAAAACTAACTATTAACAACGAGATGGCAGTGTATCACTCTTTCGATAATACAGAATATGGAAGAGTGGTAAACGTCTTTGTTTAGCGATAAGTTTATCATCGCTCGATAAATTAAATTTGTAAACAAACAAATTGATGTCAAATGGAGTGATAACACCAGGTAAGCTAATAACATAGTAAATAAATTCTATAAATTAAATTCAACCAATTCATTAATTAATAATAACATTAAATTCTTTTTAGCTAAACAACTACCGTGAACAGCGTGTAAAACCATTAAAGGTTTTCCAAAAAAAAAAGAAGATAAGTGATTAACCTAAATTACAATCTAACCTTTGTTTGACATGAGGTTTTTAATTTTCATTCCAGGTTTATTATCCTGAACATCCCGCACCCGTTGGCTCAACAGAGCCAGAATACAATAAAGTGGAAATTTTTTTGATTGGTCGTTTTATTTCCCCCAATTTTGTTTTGATTCGCACTACACGGACTAATCCATCTCGTCCAGGAATTGCTTCGACAATTCGTCCCATGAGCCACTTAGCTGGAGGTGCATCTTCATCAAATATAACTACAAGATCATCATTCTTCGGATTTGCAGAAGTAAGCTTCCATTTCTGGCGTTGTTGAAGTGTTACAAGATACTCCTTATTCCACCTTTGCCAGAAGTGCTGAACCATCCGTTGGATGTGCTGCCAACGCGATAATCGATTTGCTTTAATGTCCAACAGATTTGGTTCTGGTAATAACGTCATCGCGTGACCAATTAGGAAATGGCCAGGAGTTAGTGGATCCAATTCTTCTGGGGATATTTCACACAACGGCCGAGAATTCATAATCGCTTCGATTTGTGTAAGTAATGTCGTGAGCTCTTCAAACGTCAATAGTGTTTCACCCAGTACTCGTTTTAAGTGATATTTGCATGATTTTATCCCTGCCTCCCATAAACCTCCAAAATTGGGAGCACCTGGAGGAATAAAATGCCAGTCAATGTTGTTGGTGTTGATATATCGTAATAATGCCTCGTCCTTGGAAACCATCAGCAGACTTCTTTGGATTTCCCGTTGTGCGCCTATAAAATTGGAACCATTATCACTATATATATGGCCACATATGCCCCGACGTGCGTGGAATCTTCGAAGAACTGCCAAAAATGATTCTGTGGTCATATCGCCGACTAACTCTAAGTGCACAGCCTTTGTAGCCATACACACAAACAGCGCCAAGTAAGCCTTGATTGATTTAGCACCTCTCAATTTTGATGCCTTTATTAATAAAGGACCCGCATAGTCCACACCAGTTGTGAAGAAAGGCTTTAGAAATGACACTCTAGATTGCGGTAGCTAACCCATAAGTTGTTGTTGTTGCTGCTTCTTAAAACGGATACACTTCACACACCTCCCAATTACTGCCCTAACTTCATTCTTGCATCTTAGGATATTGTACTTCTGTTTTAGTGTAGACATTAGTAATGTTGTACTAGCATGCAACAGTCTAAGATGTTCATCTCGGATAATCAATGTTGTTATGCGATTCTTAGCCGGGAGTATAACAGGATGCTTCATCTCATACGACATTTCGGAATTTTCAAGCCTTCCGCCGACCCTTAATAAGCCATTTCTATCTATAAATGGAAAAAGAGAGATTAATTTGGAATTCTGATTGATTTGGTGGTTTTTATTAATATAATTAATCTCAACAGAGAAATTGCGCAGTTGTATTCGCCTTATTGTCAAATTAAATGCATCAAGTTTGGCTCGAATAAAATTTCTCGATAAGTCAATATCTGCAGCTGCGTTACATGATGCTCGACTTCTGAACAATATTAAAATCCGAGCAAATTCAAATAAGACCTTTGTAAACGAAGAACATCGTTCAAGAAGGTCGTCTAACCAATCGTTACTACTTCCAGTAGTAACCAATGCAATCGAATTCATTTTTTGTTCCTTGATTGCTTCCTCAGGTAATTCTGCCGTGAATTGGATTTGTTTTGGCCATTCCACTTCTGGTCTA
Organism: Nephrotoma guestfalica; assembly: GCA_963691935.1. NCBI lineage: Eukaryota > Metazoa > Arthropoda > Insecta > Diptera > Tipulidae > Nephrotoma > Nephrotoma guestfalica. The sequence goes on from OY829915.1 coordinate 117,140,835, forward strand.
CTCAACCAAGGTGGGCCACTGAACCAGACGGAATGGTTTACTAGTTCCTCTGGAAACAAACCACGAGACGCACAATCCGCCGGATTGTCACTAGATGATACGTGACGCCATTGTCTTCGATCTGAGTATTTCAACACATATGAGACTCTATTCGCTACGTACGTTTGCCATCTTCTGGGGCACGATGAGATCCAATTGAGTACTATTGTCGAATCGGTCCACAGCCACGCATTTATAGTCATTGTCTTCTTGAACGTTTGTACCACGGATGCCATGAGTTTGGTTAATAACGTTACAGCACACAATTCTAATCGAGGAATGCTAACTGTCTTAATCGGTGCCACCTTTGTTTTTGCAGTTACTAAGTTAATTTTGTACCCGTCGGTGTACAGCTATCTTGTTATTTGGATATCCTCTAATCTCACTAGATTTCTTCTTATGCCCATATAGTTTGCACAAACTGCATCTGGCAATAGATCATCCCAACCGATTCCTAGTAACCAAAGCTTCTGAAATAGTATTTTAATTTTTACAATTGTTGGAGATAGCCATCCCATTGGATCGAACAGTTTCGACGCTTCTGACAGCATATTCCTTTTTGTTAAAGTTATGTCTTCTAGGGACACCTTGAACTGAAATGTGTCGTTTATTGGAGAGTATCTCACACCGAGTACAGTAAGCGATGAATCATCCATAAATTCAATAACCGAAGCACCTCTGTTTCCTTCAGGAATATTGTGTAATATGTCGGGATAGTTAGTAGCCCACTTCCGAAGGTTGAATCCTCCCTTGTTCAATAAACTAACCAAACTCGTAACTAATTTCTCGGCATCTTTTACATTGTTTGTACCGGACAACAAGTCATCTACGTAAAAATCATGCTTTACTATTTCTGCCGCCTCTGGGTATTCTTGTTGGTAGTACGATGCCAGTTGCACTAAAGTTTGGGTAGCCAAAAATGGAGCGCATGATGTGCCATATGTTACTGTTAATAGATTAAATTCTTGTAATTCGTTCTGTGGTTCTTTCCTCCATACAATTCGTTGGTAATCACTATCGATTTTACTAACCCAGATTTGCCGGAACATTTTCTCTATGTCAGCTGTAAATATCACCTTGTGTTTGCGAAATCTGAGCAGTATTTCTACCAAACTAGACTGCACCACTACACCACTACACCACTACGACTGGCCTACTGCTAACTGCTCATTCAGAGAATTTCCAAACGTAGTTTTAGCCGAACCATCAAATACGATGCGTAATTTCGTGGTTGAACTGTTCTCCCTCAAGACTCCATGGTGCGGCAAGTAATAGCTCTCGGTAGCATCAGAAGTTGATAGCTCCATATGTCCCAATTGTAGGTATTCATCTAGAAACTCGTTGTATTGCCTTTTAAATGATAGATCACGTGAAAATCTCTTTTCCAAATTCGCGAATCGTTTAACTGCCATAAACCTTGACTGTCCGAGTTTTGGTGCATCTAGCTTAAACGGTAAACTCACGATGTATCTTCCATCTGGTGCTCTTTGAAACGTTTGCTGGTAATGGTTTAGGCAAAATCTCTCCTCCTCACTATATGGCACAGCACTCACAACCTCCTCAATTTCCCAAAACCTTCTTAATGTACGATCCACGTCTAAATGAAGATTAACTGAAGTTCCTTTATGTGTAGTTCCTCTATCAAGTGGCACTCCTGCTACTATCCAACCAATTTTGGTGTTATGAGCAACTAATTGTGAATTTGTGATATACTTTTTCCCACCACTTATTATCTCAAAAAACACATCACTGCCAAGAAGAACATCAATTTTGCTATTCTTTTGAAAATTAGGATTCGCTAGCTTTATCTTTGTTAGTTCTGGAATGCCCTCCAATTTATTAATTGAGGGTTGATATGACGAGATTTTTGGAACTATAAACGTCCTTGCATCTGTTTCGTAACTATCATCTTCAAATCTAGATTTAATTCGTAAGGTTGCCACGCCTTTGGAAACACCCGAGTTCGCATTGTTGAGGCCTTGAATTAACATTCTGGCCTTCGTCCTTTTTATTCCGAGGCGCTGGAAACATTCTTCCGTAACGATTTGCGATCCAGAGTCCAGCAATGCCCGACAAATTTGCCACTCACCATTATACCTCTCTACCACTATTTGAGCAGTTGGCAGAACCGCATTTCCATCAATCGAATTAGCATGCCCACAAGTCGTTTTTTCAGGAGAACGTGTGGATAATTCTAGATCTAAGTGCAAGATAGAGTGATGTTTCCTTTGACATTTGCTGCATTTTCGCTTCGATTTGCATTGGTAGACCACATGCGTATCACTCAAGCAGTTGTAACATCTTGAGTGTTTCTTCACGTAATCCCTTCTCTGTTGGATTTCTAAACGTTGAAAACCTTCACACTCAAATAATTTGTGGTCCTTACCACAGAATGCACAATTTACTGCCGGTGCAGTGTGCATAGATCTTGTTTGCTGTACATGTGGTTTCGATAGTGTACGTTTTGAGCTCTCACCTTTCATGCCTTGCAACACATCCATTCGTTTGTTCAAAACGGACAGAAGATTATCAAATGTTGGATAATTGATTTCGGACGATTCTAGTTTCCACATTTGCCTTGTTTCGAAATCCATTTTCTGTGTTAAAATATAAATAAGCCAGGGATCTCGACTCTCTGCTTCTGAACCCAACGCTTTAAGGCCTCGAATTACTTCATCACAGGTATCGTGTAATCGCGCGAGTGATTGCGATGTTGCGTGCGTTACAGTTGGTTGATCAAAGAAACTTTGGATAAACGAATCTACGATATACTTCTTCTTGTCGTACCTCTTGCACAATTTCTGATAAGCCTCTATGTAATTTGCGTCATTAATTTGAAGGTGTCGAACAAGGGCAAGTGCTTCACCTCTCAAATGTCCAATGAGCAACTGAAACTTCTGGGCTGGCGAAAGATTTGCGTTTTCGTGTACAGCCGAACCAAATAA
>OY829915.1:117148818-117211318 GCA_963691935.1 Nephrotoma guestfalica
AGTAACTTTGAAGTACCCTCCTCAAATATGGACTAACTTGGAAGTTATTAAGTTCTTGTAGAATTAACTCCCATGATGCGCTATTAAAGGCGTTTCTTATATCCAGTGTGATTACTACTGGGATACGCCGCGTATATTGTGTACCATTAGCGGCTGAATCTATAAGCTTCATAACCTCCACTATAGCATCTATTGTGTAGTGCCCTGCTCGAAATCCAAACTGATTATCAGCGAGTCCACCTGCCCTATCAATTTCGTCGATCAGTCTGCGTAATAGCAAATGTTCGAAAAGCTTTCCGAACGTGTCCAGCAGACAGAGTGGCCTGTAAGATGTCGGTACGCCATCCGGTTTTCCATCTTTCTTTAACAGCACCAATCGCGCCGTTTTCCAGATGCGAGGGAATTCCCCCTTCTCTAGAATGGAATTCATCACGTCTAGCACCTTTTTTGGGTGGGTTTCCGCCGCGATCCTAACGGCCTCTGATGGAATTCCATCTGGCCCGGAACTTTTCTTCGTTTTCAATTTCCGCCATGCCATCTCGAGTTCCTCAGTTGTGAAAGGTGGAATCTCTACCGGTCGTATGTTTTCATGTTCCACTTGGTCGTGCGTTGGAAAGAGCGAGGCCACGACGATGTTAGTGATATCTGCGGGTAATGTAGGCGTTTTTCGTCCGAATTTTTTCATCACGATCTTATATGCATCTCCCCAAGGGTCCTTTTCGATTGTATTACAGAGGAGTTTCCAGCAGTTCTTTTTCGATTTCGCGATCGCCTTTCTCATGCAGGTGCGGGCGCTCTTCAAATTATGGTGAAAGGTTCTGTCTGCTTGGCCGCTAGTGCGCCTGTTCTCTCTTGTAAGCCTTGGCGTGATTGCAGCGTCTGCGAAGTTCAGCGATTTCTGGAGTCCACCAGTAGACAGCTTTTCGTCTATTTCCACTTCTAGATTCTAGCGCCTCTTCGCATATTCTTCTGACAGTTGTTACTAATTGTGTCGGTGTTATTATGCTAGGGGCGCCAAGGTGCTGTTGCATCGCGCTACGAAGGCGCGTCTGACTCTTTTCCCCAACCTGCCAGCCTCGGTTGACTGGAACGCTAGTCCCCTGAAGTCTAGCTGGTGTCGCTGTGTTTATTTCGAACAGAATATATCGGTGGTCACTAAGACTTTCTTCATCCAAAACTTTCCAGTTTTGGATTCGATTTATGGTGTTTTGTGAGACGAAGGTTACATCTAGGAACGAGCCATAGTTTCCTCTTTCGTATGTAGGTGATTGCCCGTGTTGACACTGCTAAGGTTACAGGATGCAGCCCAGTCTGCCAGTTGCTGACCTCTATTGTCTAATACATCTCCGCCCCACTCTGGAGATTTTGCGTTAAAGTCGCCCGCTACAATCACATCTTTAGTTTGGTTCCGAACTACTACGCTGAGTTCGTCCAGCCTTATGATGAATTCTTCCATAGGTTTGTTAGGAGAGAAATAGCAGCTCATGATTACAATGTCTTCTAGTTCTACCCAGACCACTCTCTTTCCTTTACCAATTCTAGCAACTGGAACGTCCTTTGGAAGCACCATTAGCGCGGCATCTTCGTCTAAGTCAACCTTCCAGTTTCCTCTCTGAAGTGTTCGTCGGTTTGGCTCGCTCACCAGGCCCACGTCTACCTGCATTTTTTTGGCAGTAGCTATAAGGAGGTCCTGGGCCGGCCTACTTTTTATTGCGATAAATACAATACCATGATTATCATTTTTCTCAAATTTTGACACCCTGTATCTTTAACAACAACAAGAACCAAAAAAAATTAAGTGTCTCAAAATGTTTGTTTTAATCAAGGCTACATATTCAAAACCTAAAAATCATAAAATTAAAACAAGACTTATGGCTCCATAGAGTGAATTTGTGATTTCACGAATTTTTCATCATATATATATATATACATATATATATATATATATATATATATATATATATATATATATATATATATATATATATATATATATATATATATATATATATATGTATATATATATATATATATATATATATATATATATCTATATCTATATATATATATATATATATATATATATATATATATATATATATATATATATATATATATATATATATATATATATATATATAAATATATATATATATATATATATATATATATATATATATATATATATATATATATATATATATATATATATGTATATATATATATATATATATATATATATATATATATATATATATATATATATATATATATATATATATATATATATATATATATATATATATATATATATATATATATATATATATATATATATATATTATATATATATATATATATATATATATATATATATATATATATATATATATATATATATATATATATATATATATATATATATATATATATATATATATATATATATATATATATATATATATATATATATATATATATATATATATATATATATATAGTTATGTCTGTTGTGGCATGAGCAGTAAGGGTTTTTAGATATAACACATTTATTTACTTGGGTTCGAAATTTAACGAGTAAAATTATATTTCAGTTTGAACAGCGACTTTATAAACTATAATGAACGATTCTATATAATGCAATTACAGTTTTTATACTGAGCGATAAGAAACAAACAATGTAATAAAGAAAATGATGAATTATACATATTTTTATAACAAGAGATCTAATTATTTATTATTCCAATGAATTTGATGAATGTGTGAAAATGTTGGTCGATGCAGATTTCCGTAGGATATTTGATATTGGTTTATGTAGTTGCTTCGGTGTTCCAAGAAATGTTATTGGTTGTTGTTGTTGTTTGGGTATACCAAGAAATGATATTGATCGTTGTTTTGGTTGTACCATGATGTGTGGCACATAATTCCTCCCTTCCTAAATTGATGCTGTCCTCAGCGTCAACTTCAATACGCTTTGCTAGCTGCAATACTTTTGATTTAATTTTGAAAACTGATGCCTTATATTTTCTGAGGATAAATAAAATTATTATTATTGTAAGCAAAATCAATATAATTGATGAAACTGTTAAAGTGTAAGTGTACACTTTAGTAATTTTGTTGTTTAATTTTATTTCTTCGATATTTTTGATTGATTGCTTTGCCATTAGTGGTAGGTTTATAAATTCCTCCATTGTAGTGTTGATTCTAATGTTATCAAATGGTTGTAATAACATAATTTTAAGAAATAAGAAATAAGAAAAGAATTTTAAGTTAAGATTATTCTAAAATAATCTTATAAAAAAATATTTTTTATTTGGACTATGTCCGTTTATTTCAAAATAAAACTTAAAACTAAACTTCTGTTACAATATATTTCTTTACAATGTGTTCTATTTTATAAAAATGCTGATTATGGAAAAGATTATGGAAAATTACAAATGAAATTTGAATATATGGAATGTAAAATATATGACACGTGGAACGATGTTGGCACATTTATGATCTTGTAACTTTTATATATATCTATATATCTATATCTATATATATATATCTATATATATATATATATATATATATATATATATATATATATATATATATATATATATGTATATATATATATATATATATATATATATATATATATATATATATATATATATATATATATATATATTTATATATACATATATATATATATATATATATATATATATATATATATATATATATATATATATATATATATATATATATATATATATATATATATAAATTTTGTGTGCGGAATCAATTTTGTGGTGCCGAAACGTTCAGAATGTTACAAAAGGCCTTTGGTGATAATTGTATGTCGCGAGTAAGTGTTTTTGATTGATACAAATTGTTCAAAGAGGGTCGAGAACGTGTTGATGACGAACCACGTATAGGACGGCCATCAACAACACGTTAATAAAATGAAGGAATTGGTGCTCGAGAATCGACGATTAACAGTCAGAGACCTTACTGGCATCGTTGAAATATCGGAAGGATCAGTGAAAACCATTTTGAAAAATCATTTGGGCCTAAGAAAACTGAAAGCACGATTAATTCCAAAACCACTCAATTTTTTGGAAAAACAGCGTCGCGTTGACGTCTGTGAAACAATGCTTTCCGACTACCAGGATGTCATGAAACGTATTATAACTGGCGATGAGTCCTGGATCTATGCTTACGACCCGGAAACAGACGATCAATCGGCCGAATATCGTGCCAAAGGTGAGCCGAAGCCGAAAAAACCACGTCATAGAAAGTCAAAAGTCAAGGTGATGTTGACAGTTTTCTTCGATTATCGAGGTGTGGTGCACTCCGAATTCCTTCCGACCGGGCTAACTGTCAACAAGGGATACTATTTGAGTATTATGAGTCGTTTGCGCGAAGCTATTCGTAAAAAGAGGCCGGAATTATGGGTCGACAACTCTTGGTTTTTTTTGCACCACGATAATGCACCTTCCCATACTGTATTGGTTTTACGTGATTTTTTTCGCCAAAATTTCCACCCATATTGTTCCGCAACCACCGTATTCGCCTGATTTAGCTCCGTGTGACTTCTGGCTGTTCAGCAAACTCAAACGACCGCTCCGGGGAAACCGTTTTCATTCAAATGAAGACATTAAACGTGAATCGCTAAGCGCATTAGAGGCTATTCCGGAAATTGACTTTAACAATTGTTTCGAGGATTGAAAAAAACGTTGGCATAAGTAGATTGAGGCCGGTAGGAGATTACTTTGAGGTGGACGAAATAGATTTGGAGAAATAAATAAAGAATTTTAAAATTATGAACAAAGTCTTACTATTTTTTGCCCACAGTATTATTTGAATCCAGAAATATTGTGATAAAAATAAAAATAAATTTAACATATTTCAAATAAAATAAAAGTACCCCGTATACATAATTTAAGGGAGTAGATTTTATTAGAACTTCATGATTCGGCTTGAGTCAACAGATATTACCATTACCTAATTTTGCTATCAAGGAAACCGATGATAAAAACCTGGAAATGTTGTTAGTATTACGCTAAAGTTGAGTGAATGAACATAATTAGGGGTAGGTACAATCCAGGACAAATATTAGATCAGAAACGTTATTAAGTTGGAATAAAATAGTTAAATAATTAATAGTTTAATAATTTAAATAGTTTTGATTAGAAAACTAAATTTTTTTATAATGGTATTTTTGCAATCAACTATATTTTTTTAATAACAACGCTTAAATGTTCTCGTTTTACACATACTGTTATAAAATATGTTGTTTTCGTAGTTTTAGGATAAATTTAGTATAAGCTTCATGTTTGTGATATTAATTAAAATATTGACATATCCGGTATTATTATTTCAAAATTATTAATTTAACTATTGATTTGGATATAATAAAAGTAACAAATTAAAATTTCAACAATTGCATTTTATCGCTAACCCATTTCAAATTTAGCAGCACCTGTCGTCTTTAATGCAAAATAAAATTTGTTGTTAAATACAGTACGCCCATTGTTAGTTAGAAAACTATCTACTCGATACCGTCCAGCAGGAAGGAAAGGGACGGTATATTCTATATTAATACTCATATCCTTAATTAGCACCAAATGACCCTATTTAAATTAAAGTATCATTTATAACTTATGAAACTAATTAATTTATATAATAATGAAGTCACATTTTACCTTAGCCAGCGGGCAAGATTTGACTGGGGAGCCCTGAAGAAGGATTGGCATTACAACTTTCATAATTGATGTTGTATTTCTGTTCCTTAAATAACTACAAAAATTTTCTTCGACGTCTATTAGAAACTTACGATACTCAGCAAATTTATAGTAGAGTATCATTCGAATCACCATATTATCAATTGCTTCAATTGTATCGCAACTAACATCAACGTAAGTTAAATTACGATTGATCGGTCGCACATTGCACGATACGTTGCGGCATATACTATTTGGCGGTGTGACGCATAACAATCGTTCCGCGAGTAAGTCGTAATCTTTCTAATTATGGGATTAAATAAAATTTATTATTATTAAGAAACTTAGTGTTAAGTGTTTTACATACCGATAAAAGGAATTTTACCACACAAAATAAAAATATTAAATGACAGAATTGCCAACGAACCATCGTAGTAGTACAGCACGTTTAATAATGATGTTATTAAATATTATTTACATATATGGTGTTGCATATCAATTTATATATTCCCATCAGTTTTATCTAATATAATCAAGCATTGCACAAATTAACTTCTTAATTTAAATTGCTTCATCAGTGCATACGAAAATTGAAAATTTAATGCACCGTGAAGCAATTTATCTACTTTATGTTTTCATAAAAATAGTTAATTTTGATTACATTTAATTCTGTTTTTACTAAAGTTCTGATTTATATTTAAAATGTGTTACTAAAAACTTCAGAACAAACTGCACAAATTTAGTTAAAGTTAATATAGTCGAGCGCCTTACTCCTTAAAAACTGAATAAACCGTTGAATGGGTGGGTATCAACTTTATCTAATTCACTGAATGAGCCAATGTAATTAAACACGTGGAAAGTCTTACCAACAACAGATAACGGGGCTAGCTATTAATAAAAATAAGGAATCAATCCTAAGAAAAGTTGCAGATTTGTCCAAAACCATATGTTGGCAGAGAGCTGTCTTCGAAGACGGATGTGAAGAATATCTTCTAGAAGTAAAATTTCCAAGTGATATACTGAAAAGGTTCTGCTTGATATTTTTATCGTTTTTGGTTTTTATTTACGAGAATATTGTATTTTCATTTACGAATTTGAAGTTTGTCCTAACTTCTACTAGATTTTCTTGTATTGTAAATGTATTAGTAAAATAAATGTATATGAAAACATTTAGGCGCACAAATATATACCTAATAACATTTCAAATAATCTAGCCAATATTCCGTTAAATATTATGCAAATAAATAAAATTTATAATAAAATTCTAATAAGTAATTTATCCTTTCAACTTTCCTAATATTCAACTATAGCAAAATGCAAAAAACATCGCTAAAATCATTACAATTCGAATGAATTGGAAGTTCAGGGATTTACTATGAAAAATCTAGCCTGCGACCTCTCTTTTGATGTCAATTTTCATTTTTGGTATTGAGTTTTGCATTCACTGCCCTACTTTCATCCTTCTATCTAGGATCGGTGATATCCAGATATGACAAACTGCGATAATGCACCGATAAAATGATGAAAATCCGAATAATTTGGAAGTTCAGGGCTTTACTATGAAAAATCTAGCCTGTTACCCCTCTTCTGATATCAATTTTCATTTTTGGTATTGAGTTTTGCATTCACTGCCATAACTTCCATTTATCAGAAGAGGGATCACAAAATGTATTATGTAAAGCACAACAATTTTTTATTTTGCTTTGCTAGAATATTAGAGCAATGTGAAGTTGTTTCGCTTGTAATTTTTATTTTAAGAAACAAGCAATAGAGTATAAATTGCACTACAGATGTCTCTGTCTATGTCGAGTTAAATAATCTTGCTTTACGATGGTAATGATTTTTCGTTATCATCTAAACAATTTTTGTATGGTATTGATTGATTTATTGATTGATTGATTTTGAATGTACGACCAAGTTCTTTGGCTTGAGTTCCCGGATGACGCCGGGTCCACCGTACACCCTTTTTTACACATAACAAAACCGAAGGATTGGATAGGTTAGTTAAGTGGGACAGAATCGGCCCGGTTACAGACACCTAGGTATAGCCGATAGTTAGTAACACAAAGACAACACAATTCTAATCTACTAGATGAAGGATAAAGGCTTAATAGGTTAATGGATAACGATGGTATTGGTCTTCAACAATTGCTTCTTTAAAACGGCAACCTAAGAAAAAATATTATTATTTCACATGCATCTGGAATTTTCCTGAAATTTAATTCTATTAATACTTTTCGGCTTCCTAACCAAAATTGGTTGACTCGACCCGTTACAGACACCTATGTAAAGTCGTTAGTAATAAAATGACAACACAATTCTAAACTACACAATCAGCAATTACAATGAAGCATTAATTCACAAGCATCTATAAATTTCCTGAAATTTAATTCTAAATTCATATTTTCCGGCTTCCTAAATAATTGAAACATTTATTAATTTAATCATTCTGCAACTCCGCAACTTACCGTAGATTTTCCTGAAACCAAAGTTATTTGAAGTATATTCAAAATAACTCTAAAATTCATTAGTATTTAACCGTTGAATTGGGCGAACACGAAATAGCAAAAACAGATTAACTAGATTAACTACCGGATTGCATTCAAATATCCCTTAAAATATCCATCCATTAAAATATCCTTACTAATTTAGAATTCGCCAAAATTTCGTATGTTTACTAAAATTTTTTTATAAAACTTATGAATTTTTCCCGACGCCCATCCTTTTTCACAAGGAAACAAATACTTTTATCACTACTTTTGCACTAGTTCTGGAACTTCTTCTACGTTTGCTGGGGATATATCACATACAATTAATCTCAGACATGACACATGCGACTCGTCTTTGACTTGTCACCTCGTATTAGACTTGTCATAAACGATTCATCTCAGACCGGTAACAAACGTAAATTAGTAATTAATGTGTCGTCAATGGCTTTCCTGCTGGAAGGTAATATTTAAGTAAAGGCAACTAGATAAAATTTGAAAAAATTATTCTAAAATAAATGATAAATAAGTTTATTTTATAATTTTTATAATTAAATATAAATCGTACCAGTATCTTAAAAGAGGGATAATATGTACTCGTATATTAAATATATTTGAATGAGATTTCCTGAGAACCGAATAATTTTAATATAATAGCTCGGCACTGCACATGTAGATTAATATTTAGGGTTGATTTGAAATTGGGAATTAATAATTATAATTCTTGTACTAAAACAGTCAAGATTCCAGTCGTTGGTGTATTGAAGTATACAAACCTTCTCTCCCTTTTGAATAATTATATTAATTATATCAAATATTTCTAGCTTTTCAGTTACATAGATATAACGAAGTTGCCGATAAACAATTCTTTATGTTAAGATTGTTAAAATCCCAAATCCAATGCAAATAATATTTCTTTTTATAAAGCAAAAATATCGCTAATAAGCTGTGAGAAAATACTAGTAACACATTGAGTGTCACAAAAAGGCAATTTTGCGGTAAATAATAGGATTCGTTACCAACTCCAACATAGTTGCAATTAATCTTGCAAAAATGATGGATTATGAAGGAAATACAATATAGAAAACAGCTAATCATAAATTACCTACACTATATTCTCAATGCACAGAAGAAATACGGAAACGGAAAATTCTATCGCTAATCAAACCAAAATAAAAATATAACAATTTATTACACAAACGCTGAATAATAGGATCAAGGAACATCACCAAAATAGCTCTCTCCGAAAATCTCCGAAATCAAAGCGTGGAAGAAACCACCTCTACAAACAATCGTAGTAAAATGTACCAAGAGAATTATGCAATGTCCATCCAGGAGCTAAAATTACCTCGAAACGATCCCAACAGACGGCATGAATCTTCCCACCATGAAACCACTACCATCCACCAAGCGACCTCCTGCCAACACCACCATTCAACAAAAACCACGCTTCACAAAGCCGTGACGAATCCATGACAGATCAAACGAACCATGGCAACCCTACAGCCCAAAAACTTCAGCGTACGACCGATCATACCAAAACTCCCAAAATGATTCAGCCCCCGCCAAATCGACGGCAAACTCCAACAAAAACACCCGAAGCATTCAGCAAAGAAACCAATTTGGACATACAAATCCAACATTCAGGCAATGATTCAATACAAAACTGCAAATCCGCCCTCATACACTAACAAATGAGAACCACCTCAAGTCCTAAACAAAACAACTCAAAACCGTCAAAAATACCTTATAAATACAGGTAACGACAGAACACACATGAACACAACTCTCCGCAAGTTGAGAAACACAACGTTCAACGAACAACCACCACAAGCCGCAGACACCGAGCCATTACTCACCATGAACGAAACCCATTCAAATCACTCCAAATATCAAAAAAGATTTACTGCAATACAGCTGCAGCACATCCTCGCCGCACATCCTGTGTAAACCAATCACACACATACACCACTCGTCAAAATCTAATCCAGTTTTCGCACCACAGAGAAAAAGTATAACCCCCTCCCAATCGCCAAAAATATACATTCCTTTATATGTACAATATTCATTTTGCGCGATCTCGACCTGCGACAACATCCACCCCTTGCCGATGACGCCAACCCAGGTCGACAAGGAGAAGTCAACGTCAGCCGCCTCTCCACAACGACGGCAAAAAATCTCACAAAGTTAACAAAAGTCTAAATTATTATACATATAACAAATCAACAAATTATGAACAATTAAAGTCTAATCGACTTTCCCAATTCACAAATTGAATCATCCACATTCAAGAACATTTAGTGCAAATCCAAAGAAATTCGCCCATTTAGACAACGTAATACGAAGTCTTAGTGTAATCCACTATAAAAATATAAATACAACCGTGAGAGAGCAGAGAATATTATACGATCATTTTGTTTATATTTTGTGCATCCCATATACCATATTTTCACTTATATGTATATCCTTAAATAAAAAAATTAAAAGAAATAAGGATTTCGGTACAACATGCAATAAAGACTTGATATCCAAATTTTAAATTAGCTTCTTGGTCGTGATTTGTTCAACTTTTCCAAGAAAATACCATCTACTCATATAACGAAATTCAACAAAATCACTGTGTACATAAAAAACTATAAACAATACGTATGCGAGAGAAAAACAAAATTATAAAAATTAGAGACCACGACAGTATTTTTCATAGAAACAGATTACATAGAATGAATGCTAGCAACTGTCGTCACAAACTGTTTCATACCACAACAACACAAATAACTCATCCATACGATTCATTGATTATTATGTAATAAAATATAATGTATAATGTAAAATAATGTAATAAAAATAACACTTATCTTAAGCATCCTTTCTCATCAAAAAAGTCTAAACAATTTTTGTATGGTATATCATCAAAATATTAAAGCTTTAATATTACTTTTGAATGAAACTAGCGACTGCCCATATCGTAGCTCAAACTCAGATAGCTTCAAATTGCTCGCGCTTATATACTTGTCGATCGCTGTACGATTATTCTTTTTTATTGCATCTGGCGATGTATATGTGTTACAATTGTAAATCACTTGCATGTAATTGTGTTCGAGAATAATCCACGTCATCACTTCCCCTGGGTTGATGATTAACGCACGTTGTTAATTCCAGTATTTCCCATGATGATTATCGCCTCCACTTGGGATGCCAATCTAAAATGTTATTCCCAATCAGTAGTATTGGAGGAATACTTGATCTGACAACATCGTTGATATGAAGAATAATATTCGCTTAATAAAATTTTATCTTTCATCTTGGTTCGAACTCTATAATACATATATATATATATATATATATATATATATATATATATATATATATATATATATATATATATATATATATATAAAATAAAAAAATAAAATCAAGCTGGATAAAACGTTTCCAACAGTACCAATTGCTGCAATTTCAAGGGGAATTCTAAATCCTCTGACATTCGATGGTGAAATCCCATTTGAGAATTTTAAAGCGCAGTTTCAAACGGCAGTGCAGAGGAACACTCAATTTGGCTCTCGTGAGAATGCAACAGGTATCTTGCAAACTGTATTTGCAACAGAAAGGAGCTATGAGCGAGTCATGACTGAGTTTGAGCTACGATAGGGACAGTCGCCCGTCAGAGATCTATACAAGATTCAATTCCAAAGCAAGCTACTACGTTGGGAAAGTATGCAAGACCAAGGTAGGGATGACAATGCACCTGCAGATGTGTTGAACAGACTAACAGTGGACGTGTTTATCAGTGCTGTCAAGGACAACCATCTGAAGCTGATAAAACCATGAAGGAAGTGTTGGCATTGGCGTTAGAATATAAGGCAGCTAGAGCAACTACTGATACAATAAAGTTGCGCAGACTTGGTTACCAGGATATGGTGGAGATCAGTGTTGTGCCGGTATTTTACATTACGTAATATACTCGGTTTTTTACATGTAAAATACGTATTTTACACATAATAGTTTTTTGCAAAATGTAAAATTCAAAAGCTATGCGTAACTAATTCAAAATTACTCACTGTTTATAATCTCAATTCTCAAGTATAGTATATTATGAACAAATTTGACTATATAACGTAAAATGAGAATTGAATTTGAAATAATTTTTGAATATATTTATATTACGTATATTACTTCTATTTTATTAGTTATAATTAATAATGAAATGCTTTATGAAAAACATAGAAGGATTGTTTTTTGTTTTCAAAGAAAATATGGTTTATATCTCAGCTAAATATTTATTTTTTTAGAATAGAAAAACTAAATCCACAACGCTGTGGAATGGAAGTGTAAAACGATTAATCATCGCTAGTTTCATTCAAAAGTAATATTAAAGCTTTAATATTTTGATGATATACCATACAAAAATTGTTTAGATGATAACGAAAAATCATTACCATCGTAAAGCAAGATTATTTAACTCGACATAGACAAAGACATCTATAGTGCAATTTATACTGTATTGCTTGTTTCTTAAAATAAAAATTACAAGCGAAACAACTTCACACTGCTCTAATATTCTAGCAAAACAAAATACAAAATTGTTGTGCTTTACATAATACATTTTGTGATCCCTCTTCTGATAAATGGAAGTTATGGCAGTGAATGCAAAACTCAATACCAAAAATGAAAATTGATATCAGAAGAGGGGTTGTAACAAATCCTAGGGATCCGTCACTAATATTTTTGCCAGGTTACCGCAAATTCATATTTTCATTGATTACGAAATTTAAATTTTTTTTTTCTCATTCCAACGAGCGCTTCAAACTTTGAGTGATGTGTGCAGGTGCTATACCCTGAATTTTAACTTTAATTTAATTAGACTGCAACCAAAAGTACAAAAACAATAATATTCTTGTTCTGCTATGTATTGAAATTAACAAAATAATGAAAAAAACGGAAAGCTTTGATTTTTGGGAGGATCGGGGAGAACGAGTAGTCAAGTTTTGGATTTTGATAAAATATATTATCGGGTAATGAGTGACTAAAAGTTAAATGGTGATAATTACCATTCAAAATAAAAATATAAAGGATACAGTTTTTTTTTAAGTCCGAGTTGGGACTTAGAACACAATTTTATTTTTTGTAAAAAAATTAAATTAATATATAATAACTAATTCCAAAAATGATAATAGTATAAATATTTAATAAATTGTAGAATTCTTAAAGATCATTTATCGTGATCTAAATAAAAATTAAAACCACTTATAGTGCTGTGTTAAAACTGTGGTATGAACGGAATTTTATCGGACGATAACAACGTGGTCACGTGATTAAGTGCAAATTGAAATTAGAAATAATGCATTCTTAAAGCACTTAAACCGAATAAAAACCTTTCAATAAAATTTTCTGCTCGACAGTTCTAATAATCAAATAAATCCAAAAACTATCCTAAAATATAATTTATAATCATTGTGAAAAAAAAAAATTTGATTCGAAGTGCAAAAGACTTAAAGTAACGGTGTTCAATATTAAACGTTATTAGTGTACTGAAAATCTAGTGCTGTTAATCAAAATTTGTTAATCAAAATTAAAACTAAACTAAAGCTAAACTAAAGCTAAACTAAAATACATAATAGAAAATTTTTCATAAGGCTAGATTTAATTAATAAATAATATGGATAGTTTGAGTCAATAAATATAAAACAATAAATTAATAAATTAAATATTAAACATTTAAATATAATAATAATAAAATTCATGAACTAACGTAACATAAGGTGATGGTTAATAATAAGTTAAGAAAATTATAAGTGTATACAACAGTTGTATCCGCGAGGTACATAAATAATTAAAAAGTTCATCATAATAGTGTAACTGAAAACGCTAAAACTACGTGCGGAAAACGAATCTTCGGCTCATTTTTTTTTGGATATATCGTCGCTTCGTTTACCTCGGCGCCCAACGTTGTTTAGAATAGAATAATAGTGTAAGTTGTAATTTAAAAATAATTCTTAAGTATATTAAATTTTAATAAATTTATGTTAATTATTTCGACTCTATAAAAATTTAAATATGGCATAATCTTATATTATTCTTTGCGCTTACTTATTTAAGTTTTGATAGAGCTTCCATATTGGTAGTATTAGAACATTTCTTTTAAAATTCTCATCAATTTTTTTTATTGGAATTTCAAATTGATGATAATTTTCGATAAATGATAAAGTTGTTAGGGAATTATTTCAAATTATTATTATTACTACTTTTTTTTTTTTTTTTTCTAATTTGATTGATTTTCTTTTATTAAGCTGATGCATGTTATAGTAATCAAAGTTTAATAATTTCCTAGCAAGTTATTACAGATTTATTTAAGATTTATTTAGTTTTACATAATTTTCGTCATCCATTTATGTATAAATGATAATTCTTATTATTCTAATAATTATGTTGAAAAATTTTAATTTTTTTGGTGTTCTATTTTAATCGTTCTTTAAAATGAGATAAACGCATTCGATTAGGGGAGATGTAACCATGGTAGGTATGGTAGACACACATGTGGCATAAAAACAAAATAAAAATGAATTTGCGATATTTTGCTATAATTTTTAAGCGGTCTAGCAAGATCAATGGAACAGCTTGGTACCCACGCCTTAACCCTGAGCACTAGCCGGCCAGAGAAGACTGCTCCAAGTATTTCCATTGATAAAATAAATTTTCGGTAGCCTTTCGTCTGACGTCCAACAAATTTAAGAGCAAACGGATGCCCGCGTTAGGTTACAGGGTCACAGGCTAGATTTTTCATAGTAAAGCTCTGAACTTCCAAATTATTCGGATTTTCATCATTTTATCGGTGCATTATCGCAGTTTGTCATATCTGGATATCACGGATCCTAGATAGAAGGATGAAAGTAGGGCAGTGAATGCAAAACTCAATACCAAAAATGAAAATTGACATCAAAAGAGAGGTCACAGGCTAGATTTTTCATAGTAAATCCCTGAACTTCCAATTCATTCGAATTGTAATGATTTTAGCGATGTTTTTTGCATTTTGCTATAGTTGAATATTAGGAAAGTTGAAAGGATAAATTACTTATTAGAATTTTATTATAAATTTTATTTATTTGCATAATATTTAACGGAATATTGGCTAGATTATTTGAAATGTTATTAGGTATATATTTGTGCGCCTAAATGTTTTCATATACATTTATTTTACTAATACATTTACAATACAAGAAAATCTAGTAGAAGTTAGGACAAACTTCAAATTCGTAAATGAAAATACAATATTCTCGTAAATAAAAACCAAAAACGATAAAAATATCAAGCAGAACCGTTCAGTATATCACTTGGAAATTTTACTTCTAGAAGATATTCTTCACATCCGTCTTCGAAGACAGCTCTCTGCCAACATATGGTTTTGGACAAATTTGCAACTTTTCTTAGGATTGATTCCTTATTTTTATTAATAGCTAGCCCCGTTATCTGTTGTTGGTAAGACTTTCCACGTGTTTAATTACATTGGCTCATTCAGTGAATTAGATAAAGTTGATACCCACCCATTCAACGGTTTATTCAGTTTTTAAGGAGTAAGGCGCTCGACTATATTAACTTTAACTAAATTTGTGCAGTTTGTTCTGAAGTTTTTAGTAACACATTTTAAATATAAATCAGAACTTTAGTAAAAACAGAATTAAATGTAATCAAAATTAACTATTTTTATGAAAACATAAAGTAGATAAATTGCTTCACGGTGCATTAAATTTTCAATTTTCGTATGCACTGATGAAGCAATTTAAATTAAGAAGTTAATTTGTGCAATGCTTGATTATATTAGATAAAACTGATGGGAATATATAAATTGATATGCAACACCATATATGTAAATAATATTTAATAACATCATTATTAAACGTGCTGTACTACTACGATGGTTCGTTGGCAATTCTGTCATTTAATATTTTTATTTTGTGTGGTAAAATTCCTTTTATCGGTATGTAAAACACTTAACACTAAGTTTCTTAATAATAATAAATTTTATTTAATCCCATAATTAGAAAGATTACGACTTACTCGCGGAACGATTGTTATGCGTCACACCGCCAAATAGTATATGCCGCAACATATCGTGCAATGTGCGACCGATCAATCGTAATTTAACTTACGTTGATGTTAGTTGCGATACAATTGATGCAATTGATAATATGGTGATTCGAATGATACTCTACTATAAATTTGCTGAGTATCGTAAGTTTCTAATAGACGTCGAAGAAAATTTTTGTAGTTATTTAAGGAACAGAAATACAACATCAATTATGAAAGTTGTAATGCCAATCCTTCTTCAGGGCTCCCCAGTCAAATCTTGCCCGCTGGCTAAGGTAAAATGTGACTTCATTATTATATAAAATAATTAGTTTCATAAGTTATAAATGATACTTTAATTTAAATAGGGTCATTTGGTGCTAATTAAGGATATGAGCATTAATATAGAATATACCGTCCCTTTCCTTCCTGCTGGACGGTATCGAGTAGATAGTTTTCTAACTAACAATGGGCGTACTGTATTTAACAACAAATTTTATTTTGCATTAAAGACGACAGGTGCTGCTAAATTTGAAATGGGTTAGCGATAAAATGCAATTGTTGAAATTTTAATTTGTTACTTTTATTATATCCAAATCAATAGTTAAATTAATAATTTTGAAATAATAATACCGGATATGTCAATATTTTAATTAATATCACAAACATGAAGCTTATACTAAATTTATCCTAAAACTACGAAAACAACATATTTTATAACAGTATGTGTAAAACGAGAACATTTAAGCGTTGTTATTAAAAAAATATAGTTGATTGCAAAAATACCAGCATTATAAAAAAATTTAGTTTTCTAATCAAAACTATTTAAATTATTAAACTATTAATTATTTAACTATTTTATTCCAACTTAATAACGTTTCTGATCTAATATTTGTCCTGGATTGTACCTACCCCTAATTATGTTCATTCACTCAACTTTAGCGTAATACTAAACACATTTCCAGGTTTTTATCATCGGTTTCCTTGATAGCAAAATTAGGTAATGGTAATATCTGTTGACTCAAGCCGAATCATGAAGTTCTAATAAAATCTACTCCCTTAAATTATGTATACGGGGTACTTTTATTATATATTATTGAAATATGTTAAATTTATTTTTATTTTTATCACAATATTTCTGGATTCAAATAATACTGTGGGCAAAAAATAGTAAGACTTTGTTCATAATTTTAAAATTCTTTATTTATTTCTCTAAATCTATTTCGTCCACCTCAAAGTAATCTCCTACCGGCCTCAATCCACTTGTGCCAACGTTTTTTCCAATCCTCGAAACAATTGTTAAAGTCGTTGAAATTGAATATGGTAGATGGAAATGGGATTCGTTAATAATTTTTACAACAAGTTCTGGAATATATAGTGCTCCAATATTAGCCGTGTTTTAATATTGGAGCACTATCCGGCGCCGAAGGGAAATTTATACTGAAATTGTAGCTATTTATTCACTGATGTCGCTATACCATAAAAATGAAAAAATAAAGTCACCATAAAACATACATTTAACGACCTGAAATATGCCAATTAACATTTATTTTGGCATGATGTTATAAAAAATAAATCATATTGCTGCGTTTTAAATTTTTATTGTAAGAATAAGTTTTTAATGGTTTAAGGATTGTACAAAACAAAGGAAATTTAAAATTTCCCATTGAAATGGATAGTGTTCCCGATAGCGGCTTCCGATAAATAGGTAGAGCAAGATATTTTTTTTATCGATTTTTAACTAAAAAGTTGAATGAAAAATCTTAGTTTAGAGTTAAATAAATTAATTATATGCAAAAATAGAGCGCATATAAGTTTTGACATAGAAAATTGCGTGCTCTGGATACAGCTATGGGGCGCTAATAAAAAAAAACGGCTATTATTAGCTGTATTCGTTTGGTAAATTTGAAACAACAATTGCATGTATCTAAATTGAGAAAAAATTTAGCTAAATTGAAATTTTTTTAGAAAGCTATTTGATTGTAATATAATAAGAGAGGAATTAAGGCAACTGACACTGAGCTATTGGAGCCACAGAAAATAACACAGTCAAGTGGTGAGCCAGGTGACATCAATTGCCAAAGAAAATGCTTCAGATGCGGGAAGTTAGGTCACTATACATAAGAGAGTGTACGCAACGATGGAATGATCGTTTCGTGCGGCAGCCTGATTCCCTAATAAGCAACATCAAAACTGGCGAGAGAAACAGAAACCGGGAATACTAAAAACAACAGAGAGTTCAAAAAACTACCAAGACCTGAGGCAAATTATCAGTCCAATTTCAAAAAATGGAAGTCTGCGAGAAGAGAGTTAACGGCCGGTAGAAAGTAAGCACGACCCTTGGTAGAGACCCAGTGGAAAATTCCAGTACGATTGTTGAGGGTGAGTCCGGCAGTGGAGTTGATTGCTAAAGAGAGAGAGGGATCCAGAAGGTTGCAACGGAGAGTCGTGCAAAGTTGGCACGCATTGGAGTAGAGAAGGAGATGTGCTGGAATACCGACGAGGCAGAGAAAGGATTAGAGACATAAGTACATTCTGCTGACCCCCTGCCCCCAACAATTGTGCTGCACCGCCGGTTTTAACTGCACTTTAAAATTCTCTAATGGGATCTCGCCATCGGATTTGGAGGTTTCAAAACTCCTCTTTAAGTTCCAGCAACTGGTTCCGTTTGAAATGGTTTTGTTTAGCTGGCCATCTGGAATACATTGCGATGTATTTGTATCGAAGCGGGCTTCCATTTGCTTAATTTTATTTTCAAACTCTTTCAACTGGCCATCGACTTTCATCTCCAGAGACTCTATTACTCCGATTAGCTCTTTAATTTGAACATCTTGATCAAATTAATCAAATTGAGTATCCATTCCCTTTAGTTGAAGCAAAAGAGACTGCATCATGTCTTCCATGTCGAAAATTTGAAACCTTCCTGATAAAGAACGGTACCCCAACTTGTCCAGATGTATTTTAACGCAACGCCCCGTAGCGGAACTGAACACATTTTAGATGTCTAGGGTAACGGAGCCCCAGTATTTTTTGTTACATCCTTTACTACATCCTTTAAGTCTACTGCTACCAACTGGTTTATAACCTGGATCGTTGAATGGGCTTTTCTGGAACCATATTGACGCTGCGCATGGTTTTCAGCTCCCTCGGCGGCTTTCTTGAATTTGTAGCAGTTAATACGTTCTAATATCTTGCCTGATGATGTGCCTGGCAAAGAACATTCTTTCGTTTAGACAGGAGTTTAACAGATCGAAGAATTATCCACGTGCTTAATCGAATTTCTGCTTTTAAAGCAACTTTTGGGATATTATCTGGGTCTGTACAGGCTTGGTACATAGTCAAATTGCACTTTAAATAACGCGGAGACAATTCTACGCATCATGATTAAACGCAACCTCATTACACAGGTGTTTCTATCCTTGGCGCTGGCTGCATTTGATAGCTAACTTTACATAGAATCAAAACCACTTGACTTAAGGCTTGAATGAGGCGGATATCTCTCTGCCTCTTATTGCGCAACATAGATATTTACTCGATCCACCAGTACCAAGGCGAATGACGTTATTTATTTTTGGCATTGCAGTGCCACAGGCCCTAGTTATTTTTAGCATAGGCTTGAATTCGCGTGACTCGATAAGAACCGCTTGATGGTCGCTGAGCGTGTATGCCTCTAATTTCTTACTTGATTCCAGCCCTTTAAGGGTTACTATACAGACGAGAGTTATGTTAGTTATCGTACAAGCCTCTCTCCTGTAGAACATCGGAAATTTTTTAAATTTATGTATAAGGTAACATGTAGAAATCATAATGTCTCAAGAAAATCACCAGCAATGATCAATGGCATCCGACCTAGAAGGTTTAGGTCTAATTCGAGTAATTTAATATTTTCGAGCAAACAACAGGACTTTCTGGTACTCTGGGCATTTATGATTACCAGCCATATGAATTCTATTCGTACACGCGATCTTTGATCATAGTCGAACCACCTGAAACTTCAAAGCGAGCTTGGTTTTTCTCGGATTCAGAAAACCACCCATTGAATATGAATTGTACTTGCATTGGACATCCTTTTTATTGCTACTTTAAGGAGAACGACTACTGGTATCTAAGTTTCCCGAATGCTTCCGCAACAACTTGGTTATGATCATTTAGAGAACATTTGACTCGTTAAGGTTATCCTTGCAGTATTGCATTTTCCCCAGCCACTTTTCATGCTCAAAAAATAAACTGAACTTTTCCGTCTTACGAATGTGAATTACATTTTCCCCGAGATCTTTTAGGCCAGCATTGCATTTTAATTATCTCTAAATTTCCCCATATGTATTCTTGCATGTCATAGTGATCTCTAACGTATCCGGACGAACCTAGTTTTGAGTTTAACGGCTGTTTAATTTGTGAATTTCCCAGCGACTTCATTGCCATCTGCTCCAATGTTCACGCGATTTTCAGATCTTTGTTGGAGTTGGATCTTCGCATCATTCGCCATTCTCTTCGTAGGTTGGTTTTCGCCTTACATTGGACCAGTTTCTCTTACCTTTGGTAGTACACATAGGTCCACTACCTCTCGTGTTAGTATCACCCAGTGACAAGTGCTTCTCATAGAGCTTCTAATGTGCTTTTAATCTCATGGTGCACCTTCGACTAGTTCTTGATGAATTCATATAGATCATCAATTTGCCTTCCCAAACGTTCCATAAGTGTCAATGTTATTGGGGGCTCTTTTGTACATGTTCTTGAATATGTTAATTATTTTGAGAAAAACTGATATTGGTTTTTGTTGCTCCTCTTTTGCGGATCATCTAAGTTATATTTGTTTTCCCAAAAATAAATCGATAGGTGATGAGGAATACAGCAAGGTGATCCTACCGTCCAATTACTTTTTAACTTATCTCTAAAATACGTCGTTCGTCAGTCACGCTGATGACTAATAGATTTTAGGCTGCAATGTTGTGGAGCAGTGGTTACCTTCGACTGTGAGTCATGGACACTAACAGATTTTAGTGAAACATGCGAAATCTTCCTGTATTCGAACGTAAAACAATTCGTATGAAGCTCGGATCAGTAAAAGAAAGCAGCGACTATAGATTGCGAATGAATCATGAGATACGAAATTATCTAGAAAAATATAGATAAAATAGGATTCATAAAATGATCTAGATTGAGGTAGTTAGGGTATGTTCTACAATCTCAAATACGGACCACTATAAGGAGTCCCTCGAGTCGGCACCAATGAAAGTGGTTCCTCTTGAGAGGCCAGCTATACTCGATGGATGGACGACGTGGAAAGAGATCTGCACACAATCGGTCATTATGTCCACTTGTTCGAACCGTAATTCAGTCTGTAAATAATTAAGTAGTGGTATATGAGCAAAATACTCTTCATCAGGTATTTTAGAGGTGAGCATTTACTACTTTACTGATCTACCCTAAATACCAAAAGAAAAAGGTTCAATGAAAGTTTTTATTAAATAATATTTTTAGGCTACCATATTTCGGTGGCAGTCTTTGGACATCTGAAATGTAAAAGTTAAATCCAGAAATACAACACCTTTAAGAAACAAACCTCACAAAATCTGCAGAAGCTGTTATTTCGTTTATCCACATATAATACGACGACGAAAAACTGTATACATTTTCAATGTTATAAATTTTAATCGTATCGTTGTGCACTTGATTGCACATACATAAGTTGGAATCGCTTGGTTGCAAAGATGTTGCAAAGAAAAATTATGATTTCCATTTTTATATTACACCAAACATAGAATGAAAATGATTTTTTGTTCAAGTTCTATTTGGCAAACTTTCAAACGTGAGAATTTACAAAAGAATAAAAGCTTCGGTGCACAAATGAACTAAAATATTTCAACACCAACAAAAACGTAATTTCATATTCAATTGCAAATTGTGTTTATGAAATCGATGTACGTACACACTTGTCCTGTGTGTATTCGGCTATTAAGGCATTATAGGGATAACCCATTTGCCCTAATTTTTTTGTAGTTTTTTACATTTTGTATTCCTCGTCTGTTATGTATGAGTAAAGAGAAAATTTATTGGGAAATTTTAGGAATCTGGTTTTGTCGGTTGTTGGGGGCAAAAAATATGTATTTTTTGAAATGCAGCAGAACAGTACAAACCGAAAATGGTGGTTGAAAGTTAAAATATATAAAAATAATTTCGAAATAGTTTCTTAGCTTTTGATGGTTTTTACAGTTAAAAGTTTGTTAATATATTTCTTCACAGAAACTGTATTAAGTTGCTTTACTGGTAAAATGAGATGTAGTCGAATTAAAAATTCTATTAGAGCTTGTGGAAATTTTATGCTTTTATATACATAAAAGTTTGAAAATTGTTTAATTTTAATAATAATTTCGAATAGGCCGCCGGCTATTTTCTATAACAAAAGCAAAATTGTTGATTAATTATTGTGCAGCACAACATTGTTACGGTCATCATTGAGCAGAGTATACTTTTAATAAAAGTTTTCAGTTCATATTACGAACGACAACCTACATTGGGATTTAAACATGGAATACGTCACAATAGTAGTTTTAATTTGCACAAACCATAAACGGCGGTTTACGGTATATTCGGGTATAATTCAATATCTATTCTCTTATGCTATTATAGCTCGATAATAGGATAGGCTGGCAATGTCGAAGTAAAGTAAATAATAAACCGAAAATGTTAAACTGGAAATGGCGCATTTACATTTCGTTAACTTTCCTCTTCCCTAAATAAATTGATTATACTCCACGTCGTTAGCATTCGCTAATTCGACATTCACCAAAATCATTCTAATGCTGCACCAGCACTTGTAGGTCCACCATTCTTAAAAATGGCTAAAATAACACCTTGCAGTGATGAAGAATCCGATTTTTATGGATTTTCGGATTTAGAAGTGCTCACTGGAGAAAGGAAACTAGAGAATATTAAAATGGCACGCAGTACAGAAGAAAGCAGCAAAATTAATAACAAGATAAACAACAAAAAAACAACAACGAAAACATGCTTGTGAAATACATACCAAAAATAATACCAAAAATGTACACTGTTAAGTTTAAAAATATTCCAATTGGATTTGTTTTGTAGTGAAATTGAAACATTTTTAGATAATCATTAACATTTATACTAGAGAAGTCCCTGAATCCCTAATAGGGTCGCTGTAAAGATCAAATATTTTTCTAGTAAATTGTGAAACAATTTACTAAAGTGTTTTCAATTCTAAAGAAGGTTTTTTCGAATCTAGAGATGTTCACGGGGTCTCATCTATATGGCTGAATAGCTAAGTCAAAACCTCACATGTGTGGTGAATAAGATTTAGATATGATGATGATGATTTGTAACTTGTCCAGCGTATTTTAAACAATAGCGGTTTTTGATTTCAATCTATTATCAAAATTTTTCTGTTGCCGCTCCTTGAGATGTTCATAATTTTTTTAATGTATTTTGGGATAGCATAGATAAAATTCTAACATTGAAATGAACATGGTTAATTTATGAAAATATTTACTGTGCCATATACGACTTACAAGTTTCATGAATTTAAATAAATTTTCAAATTTTATTTCATCGATCCTAGAGATGTTCACGGTGTCTCACCTACATGGTCAGATAGAACAGTCAAAACAATATGTAGGTAATGAACGAGATCTAATTATGATGATTTTTGACTAGTCCAAAGACATTTTTACGTTTACAGTTATATCGCCCATCCCAGAAATGTTCACGGGATTTCTTTCGTATGTTCGAATAGGTCAGAAAGTTTTCTATCAACATTGTGAAAATGGGACAAGAATGAAGATTTTCATCATGTTTTCCCAAATTTACAACTTCTTCGTTTACAATTTTACTCTCAATTGGAAATTTTGGTATTTTCTCCAATAGGATTTTTACCCAATTGACATGCCCAAATAAGCTACGAACCCGAGTTATTGTGAAAACAATCAAATAACAAAAACCCTATGGATGTTTACAAGGTCACGTTTATACTTTTGGATAGTTCCAAGATTCGACTTTCGACAGTTCCAAACAGGGTTCAATTGTGGTGATACATGTTTACTGGGCCATATACGACTTAGAAGTTTCATGAATTTGAACAAATTTTATAACCGATATAACCGTAAACGTAAAAATGTCTCTGGACTAGTTAAAAATCATCATAATTCGATTCCGTTCATTACCCACATAGGGGTTTGACCGATCTATCTGACCATGTAGGTGAGACACCACGAACATCTCTAGGATCGGTGAAATTAAATTTTAAAAATTATTCAAATTCATGAAACTTCTAAGTCATATATGGCACAAAAAATATTTTCATAATTTGACCATATTCATTTCAATGTTAGAATTTTATCGATGCTATCCAAAAAAAAAATTATGAACATCTCAAGGAGCGGCAACAGAAAAATTTGAAAATAGATTGAAATCAAAAACCGCTATTGTTTAAAATACGCTGGACAAGTTACAAATCATCATCATCATATCTAAATTTTATTCACCACACATGTGAGGTTTTGACTTAGCTATTCAGCCATATAGATGAGACCCCGTGAACATCTCTAGATTCGGAGATATAAAAGTAGAAACATTGTCTAAAAAAACCTTCTTTAGAATTGAAAACACTTTAGTAAATTGTATCACAATTTTCTCCTGTTTATCTAAAATTGTTAGAAAATTATTTGTTCTTTACAGTGACATTATTAGGGATTCAGGGACTTCTCTAGTATAAATGTTAAAGATTATTTAAAAATGTTTCAATTTCACTACAAAACAAATCCAATTGGAATATTTTTAAATTTAACAGTGTACATTTTTGGTATTATTTTTGGTATGTATTTCACAATCATAACGAAAACAACAAAAAGTCAGTAAACGAAAACAACCCGATGGAAATAGAGGTAGAAATAAAAAATAACAACATCAGAAGCGATCAAAATAAAAACTTAAGGAAACGAAAAAAAGCTGATCATAAATATTTAACAACGGATAAAGGACCAAACAAGTGCGTCAGACTGTACAGTAGATGCATAAAACACATACATTGCAAATTTATCAATGGAACTTCTTGTAGAAGTTCGTCAAACTAGTTTTTTTTATTTTTCACTTTCGTTTTGATCAAGGAATCCAACGATACCATTGGTGTCAGCTACTTTAGGGACACCCTGTATAAACCATAAACTGTGATCATTGTGTTGTATGATGTTATCAGATCGAAACTGGATATTACTTCTATTATACAGCTTCATCGAAATTCTAGCTTCAAAATAACTTGATGAAAAATGTCAAAATGGTTTATTTGCTGACTGCAAACAGTTTATGTGTTTGAATGCTTTAGAGAGAGGCCTTTGAGAGCTGGCAGTCTGAAGAACGTAAGATAATTAAGAAGATTATTTACAATTTGTTGTGCTGATACGGTAATAAGTTTGCGTAGCATCGATGTTGAGTTTGTGATCATGAATGTTTCAATAACTAACTACAGGCGTGGCCTGAACGCAAGGGCTTAGTTAATTTTTATAGGAATAGGCGTGCGCGCTAAAACTTAGTAGGAGCAAATACAAATAAACCAAGTTTTAAGTTTTGGCGGATCTGATCTAAGAAACTAAGGGCGATATGTAGCCATCCTTCTATTTGACGTGTTACGAAATTTAGTCGATACCGGTTCATTCACTAGTCGAATCCAAAAGTTTTCCGCTTTATTCCAATTAGAGCTTGCAATACCGGACCAAATTACAAATACAGATATATCGTTACTTCCCCATCGCAACACTAGTATATGTATGTAAAGGGTATTGTTTTAGAGGTTTACATGTTTAAGTTGGCAACACTGTTTTGTTTGTCAACCGATTTGACAGCTGAAATTTGCTTTGTCATTAGTTTGATCTGCCATTTCATAATGAACAGTCACACGCCAGAGCAACGCTTACAAATTATTGATTTTTTTTTATCAAAATAATGACTCTGTTCTCCAAACTATCGTGCAGTACGTCCATTTTACGATCATCATAATCTTCCATCAGAGCGGGTAATTCGATTAACTATCGATCGTTTTCGCACCATGTATATCAAACAGTGTGTACAGAACAAGCGAATCAATTCGACGTCGTCCTCAGCCACTGGAGATGTGTCCATCCACTTTATGGAAGATTTTATCTAAGGCTCTTGGTTTACGTGCTTACAAAATTTCAACTTGTGCAAGAATTAAAGCCATCCGACCATCGCACGCGCTGCCGATTCGGCCGATAGATGGGCTGAAGCACAAATTAATATTGATGTTGATTTTCCAAAGAAAATTTTGTTCAGCGATGAAGCTCACTTGGAGTGAAGACATTTCACAAGCCTTTGCCAAAACACCATTACATCCAGAGGCAATCACTGTTTGGTGCGCTTTATGGGCCGGCGGAATTATTGGTCCATATGTCTTCAAAAACGATAATGGGTGAAATGTTACAGTTAACGGTGAACGGTATAGTGACATGATTTCTAACCTTTTTATACCCCAATTGGCTGGCATAAATCTTACTGATATATTGTTATAACAGGACGGTCCCACATGCCACACAGCGCGGGAAACAATTAATTTACTCAAATAAACATTTGATGTTAATTGGCTACCGATATCGTGTAATCTAACTCCATTCGACAATAGACGATTGAACTCTTGGAACATAACATTCGGCGAGTTATTAGCGAGATACGACCGCAATTGCTGCAAAGGGTGACCGAAAATTCGACCTCTAGATTACGCCATGCACGCCGCACATGGCCGAAATCTTATTCAAGCATTAATGGCATACAATTATCTTATCCAACAAAGCTAGTTTCACGGATATTCAAAATGTTTATCTTTGTTCTATTTTAATTTATAATTGTGAATTTCTAAAAAACACCTTTTACTTCAGAATTCTAATTATTTATAAAACTATTTTTGGCATGTCGTTAAATGGTTCAGTTTATAAAGATCAGACAAATAAAAGTTCCAGCACTTAAACCGTTCAGTATAATACTGTGGGAAAAAAATAGTAAGACTTTGTTCATAATTTTAAAATTCTTTATTTATTTATCCAAATCCATTTCGTCCACCTCAATGTAATCCCCCCCCCGGCCTCAATACACTTGTGCCACCGTTTTTTCCAATCCTCGAAACAAGTAGCGCGTAGCGATTCACGTTTAATGTCTTCAATTAACTCAAAACGGTTTCCCCGGAGCGGTCGTTTGAGTTTGCTGAACAGCCAGAAGTCACACGGAGCTAAATCAGGCGAATACGGTGGTTGCGGAACGATATGGGTGGAATTTTTCGCGATAAAATCACGTAAAACCAATGCAGTATGAGAAGATGCATTATCGTGGTGCAAAAACCAGAAGTTGTCGACCCATAATTCCGGCCTCTTTTTACGAATAGCTTCGCGCAACAAACGATGCACAACACTCAAATAGTATTCCTTGTTGACAGTTTGGCTGGTCGGAAGGAATTCGGAGTGCACCACACCTCGATAATCGAAGAAAACTGTCAACATCACCTTGATTTTTGACTTGCTTTGACGTGGTTTTTTCCGCTTCGGCTCACCTTTGGCACGATATTCGGCCGATTGTTCGTCTGTTTCTAGGTCGTAAGCATAGATCCAAGACTCATCGCCAGTTATAATACGTTTCATGATATTCTGGTAGTCGGAAAGCATTGTTTCACAGACGTCAACGCGACGCTGAATTACCAACAAATTGAGTGATTTTGGAACCAATCATGCTTTCACTTTTCTTAGGCTCAAATGATCTTTCAAAATGATTTTCATGCCAGTACGGTCTCTGACTGTTAATCGTCGATTCTCGAGCACCAATTCCTTGATTTTATTAACGTGTTGATCATCAGTTGATGTTGATGACCGTCCTAGACGTGGTTCCTCGTCAACACGTTCTCGACCCTATTTGAACAATTTGTACCAATCAAAAACACTTACTCGCGACATACAATTATCATCGAAGGCCTTTTGCAACATTCTGAACGTTTCGGCACCACAAAATTGATTCCGCACACAACATTTAATGGAACTTCTTTGTTGAATAATTTCACTCATTGTAAAAATCGCCGAATGCACTTTTTGTACTTCAGAAAGACAAGCGTGTACTAAACACTAACGATTATTTTGATGTGACATTTGGCACAGATGTCACTGACAGTCATACCAACATAGAAAAAAAAATATTTCGACGAATGGTTTTCCGCGCGAAATTTAAATTAAAAAGTCTTACTAAGTTTTGCCCACAGCAGTATCACTTGAAAATATTACTTCTAGAAGATATTCTTCACCTCCATCTTCGAAGTCAACTATATACCTGCTTGTCTATGGTTTTGGCCAAATCTGCAGTAGGGTTGATACCTTATCTTTATTAATAGCTATGTCTCGTATCTCTTGTAAGTAATACTTTTATAAGTGCTCCATTTAATTGGTACATTCAGTGAATTAAATAAAGTTGATTCCCATTCAACGATCTACTCAGTTTTTAAGCAGTAAGACGCTCGAATATATTCATTATTAATGGGAAAATATGTTTAACTACATTTGGGCAGCTTGTTCTGAAACTATCAGTGAATATTTTTTAAATAAAATTCAGAGTTTTAACTAAATAAATTATTAAATTGAATCAAAAAATTCTACTTTTATGAAAATAGAAGGTAGGCAAATTGTTTCAAGGTGCATTCAATTTTGAATTTGTGTGCATGCAGTGTTGAAGCAATTTAAAATAAGAAATTAATTTGTGTAATGCTTGATTATATTAGATAAAATTAATGGGAATATTTAAATTGATATGCAATACCATATACTCGTATGTAAATAATAATTAATAACATCATTATTGAACGTACTGTACTACTACGATGGTTCGTTGGCAATTCTGTCTTTTAATATTTTTATTTTGTTTCGTAAAATTTCTTTATCGGTATGTAAAACACGTAACATTAAATTTCTTAATCATAATAAATTATATTTAATCCCACAATTCGTGAGATTGTGACATAATCGTGGAACGATTGGTATGCGTCACACCGCCAAACTCATTTTGATCTGAGTTGCGATACAATTGAGCCACTTGATAAAAGGTTGATTCGAGTGACACTTTATTGTAACTTTGCTGTGTATCGTAAGTTTCTGTTGGACATTGAAGAAAATTTGTGTAGTTGTTTGAGAAACAGAAATACAACAAAATTTTTGAAAATTGTAATGCTGGCCATTCTTGAAGTGTCGGATTTCAATGCTTGTCCGATAGCTAAGGTAAAATCTTAACGTTATTGTATAATATACCATGCCATTCTTTCTTGCTGTGCATTATCGAGTAGATTGTTTTTCACCAACAATACTGATAAGGTATTTAACAGCATATTTCTCGTAGCATTAAAGCTGACAGGTACGGCTAAACTGGAAATAGGTTAACAATAAAATTAATTAATAATTCTCACATTTTGAAATAATAATACCTGATAGTTAAATATATTAATTAATATCTGATACACTAGATTTGCTTTAGAAAAGTTAAACTTAAAAATTTATTTATTTTTAAATATTTAATTAAAAAATTTGGTCTAAATTATCTTAAAAATTCTGGCCTCACTAATATCTCCTACACGAATACTTGATAATTTTAAAATGAATATTTTTGGAATACAGGTTAAAATATCCTCAATCCTCAGCTGGTCGTGTTGTCCATTATTGTTAGTTATTGTTATCAATAAATTTCTATGGTACTTCACAGGTGATGCCACTTAAATTTATGGTTTCTTCAACGGGTTCGAATAACACTGAGCCGTTAGATGACAATTATAATATTTTATGTTCGAGTACGTAGTAAGAAAAAACAAGATTGAAATTTCGCGCTGTATATTTAAGGCTAAATACTTATATGATATGCAGATAATAATGTGCTTATTGGCCGAAGACCTAGTGATATCAAGGACAGTTTCATACTGTTCGATCGCTACGCAAACAGACTTTGTTTTGAAATGAACAGCAGTAAACCTAAGTTATTATCAACACCTAGGAATATCTCCATAACATATCTCGGATCGACGACCTTAATTTTAGAAAATTTTAAATACCTCGGGTCAGTAATAAAATAGCGCCTCACCCTAGGATACTCATAGGGCTTCGGCTGTCTCTGTGTACACCAAGGTAGCCGTGTCCTTGTCGCGGGGGGCGGGTACTGCTTCGACAGTAGAAAAGTGCTACCGAGGACCAAATGCCAGTGGTATAAATTGGCCAAAACAAACAATGAGTACAACAAATACGGAATGTAATACCCCAGGTGGTACAGCAGCAGATATGCTGCCAAATCCAAACTCTTCGGAGGCAGGCCCAACAGATTCTGGGGTGGGCCAATTATTATTTAACCCTTTTGGACGAAGTTTCAAATTATCAAGATCACCAAGATCTTCAACTGGAAATATATTTCAACACTAGAAGGAAAATGCCGAACTCCGTGAACAATTAAGAGAAATAAAAAAATTTACAACTAAATTGAAAGAAGAATTTACAATTTTAAAGAAAGAGAATGCAGACCTCAAAAAAGCAGTTGAAACTCGTGCAACTTGGGACGACACCTACGACACCTATTCCAGACGAATGAAACAGAATTAAAATGAGAAACAAATTGGATGTTGAATAGGAATAAAAGACCAAGCAAGAAAAGGAAAGCGCAACACTCACTAGAAATGGCAGTAACTTCACCACCAACTTCAATGAGGTTTCTAGAATCCACTTACTCATCAAGAAACAACTAGCTCTAGAACAACAACCAGCTAAACCAAAAGAAAAATCACCTCCACCAATAAATGTCGTCGGTATATCAAATTTCTCCACTATACAATCGATTATGAAATCGATTACGATAGCCGAGTACAAACTCGTATCTCTAAACAACGGTGTCCGGAAAATTAATGTTGCAGACACTGAAACTTATAGAGCTTTGGCTACAAAGCTAAATTCCGAGGGCATCAGTGGTTTACCTATAAGAATAAGAATGATTGCCCAATCAAAGTTATGGCTAGAGGTCTTCACCCAACCTGTGCAAAAGAGGAAATTATTGAGGATCTCAAGCAAAGAGTTATCAAATAGAAAATGCCGTAAACATAATTTAGAAAAAAAAAATCGAAAATGAACAAGGAGTTCAAATTAACAAAAGAGGGCTTCCACTATTTATCCTCACTTTTAATAACAAACAAAGCAATACTTAGCATGAGAGTTAAAATAGAGCCATTGAAAAAAATAGCGGATTAATACCGCAGTGCAAAAAATGTCAAGGTTTTAATCATACGCAGAAATATTGTCAAAGAGAGACTAGATGCGTGAAATGTGACCGAAAGCATCATGCCTAAGTGTGTCCTGTTAGTAAAAATATTGCTGCAAAATGTGTTAATTGCAAAAAGCCACATCCCGCAAACTACCGGGGATGTGAAATAGCTAAGGAGCTACAAATAATAAGAAATAAAACACGAAATTAAAGTGCAGGAATATCGGTAAAAAAAATTATCAAACTTCCACCAAAGAGGAACATAAACCTCATGCTAGTAAAACGGGAGAACCAAAACTATACTCGCAAGTAATCATGACAAAACCAGTTATTTCGGCGGGCACTACTGAAGGTACAGCAGTGCTCTAAAAGATACTAAGAAGCATATGGAAGCTCTTAACATTCGTCTAGCTAAACAAGAGAAATGTCTTCAAGCTCTAAGCAACAGGTTAGATAAGCAAGACTCTCTAAATGAAATGAAATCCATGCTATATTAAAATGATGCAAACAACAACAAATAAAACATTAAGAATAGTAACCTGGAATGCAAATGGGCTAATGCAACATATTCCAGAATTAGAAATTTTCCTAAATACTGAAAAAATAGATATATGCCTAGTATTGGAAACCCATTTTACTTCAACTTCATATCTTAAAATATATGGATAAAATTGTTACCATGCCATTCATCCAGCAGGAAGAGCAAGGGGAGGATCGTCGGTGGTTATAAAAGAAAATATCAAACCCTTTATAGATCTTAAAATTGAAGAGGAATTAATACACGTATCGTCAATGTACTGGGGAAAAAGATACCGAGTACTCCCTTTGGAAAGCGACAAAAAGTTTAAAACGACCTAAACTACAAATTCCACCAGTAAAAAATGAAGATGGCACATGGGCTATAAGTGCAAAGCAAAAAGCTTCGTTGTTTGCAACCCACCTCGAAAACACGTTTCAGCCTCTACTTAGACAAATTGCAGGGGAAAACATACCGCCAGCATATAAAATGGATAACTGCAATATATCTCCTGTCACAATACAAGAATTAAAAGAGGAAATCAATCTTAACCTAAATACAAAGAAATCTCCAGGATATGACTTAACTACAGGACAAATAGTAAAAGCTCTTCCTGAAAAAGGACTACGTAAACTACTCCAAATAATTAATGCAGTGTTCAGACTTAAACACGTTCCAAGTCAATGGAAAGTAGCAGAAGTAATTATGATACCTAAACCAAACAAACCACTTAATGACAAGAATTCGTATAGGCCGATTTCCTTACTCCCAATTATTTCAAAAATATTCGAGAAACTACTCCTAAAGAGACTCAAACCAATAATAGAAGAAAGGAATCTTATTCCTCCGCATCCATTTGGCTTCAGAGAAAACCATTCAACAATAGTGCAAGCACACCGAATTACAAACATAATTGAAGACGCACTTGAAAAGAAAGAAAGTACCAAAGCCGTTTTATGAAATTCTAAAATCTTACATATAAAACCGACACTGTCGAGTTAAATGACGAATACTCAGAAATAAAGAAAATATCAGCAGGGGTACCACAAGGTAGCTTTCTGGGACCAACTTTATATGTTCTATATACCTCGGACCTGCCAACGATAGAGGAGACTAACATAGCGACGTTTGCGGATGATACAGCCATATTAGCAGTTGCTAATTGCATAGAAGAATCTACAAGCAAATTGCAAAGAGCTACTAATATTGTCAGTACCTGGAGCAAGAGATTGCGAATAAAACTTAATGAAACAAAATCTGTTCACGTAAACTTTACCAACTAGTTGACCTTCTAACTGGATACCAGTAGAACTGAACTCGCAGCAAATTCTCTATGCAAACACGGCCAAATATCTAGGCATGACTCTAGACGCGAAACTAAAATGGAAAGAGCATGTGAAAAAGAAAAAACAAGAGTTAAACATCAAATACATAAAGATGGATTGGCTCTTCGGAAGAAATTCTGAACTAACTCTACATACTAAATTGCTTCTATACCGGCAAATCCTAAAACCTGTGTGGATTTGCGGTATTCAGCTCTGGGGCTGTATAAAGAAAACCAATGCCAATGTCCTCCAATCATTCCAAAGCAAAGTCCTTCGTGGAATAGTTAATGCACCCTGGTACATAAGAAATTACAACCTCCATAGAGATCTGAAGATGGATTTCGTTAGTGAAGAAATAAGCAAACACGTGAGGAAATACATGCAACATATTAGTTGCACCACTCACCAAAATGCTGAGATACGTCGTATGTTGGATGATTCAAACCCAGTAAGACGGGTGCGAAGGAAGAAACCGCATGCTCTACAAGATCCAATCAGGATCGACTAAAAATATAATAAAATTGTAAAGGGGACTAGCCAAAGGAACACAATCCTCCAATAAAAGCCCGAATTGCTACCGGCCACCGAGTTTTCTGTCTAATCAAGATTATTGTGATCTAAACCACTTTTCCAGTCATGCAAAGTCTCACTTTATTAAAGCACTCATAAGACTTGTGCTGGCTTTCGGAAACGAGGATGGATATTATAGGATTCGAAGAATCTAATTGAGTTAGGTGACTGGGCCACGTTGTTATGTAGCCACAACGACGTATGATAAATAAAGTGTTTCAACAACAGCAACCGGTGTGCGTCGCAGAGAAAGACTGCGCTGGTATGAGGATATTGAACAAGCTGAGGATTGAGGCATTTTTAAAACTAATATTTTTTTTTGTGATTTTGAAACATTCGTGTAACAGATATAAGTTCTGCCAGAATTTTAAAGAATAATTTAGAACAAATTTTTTAATTATTTAAAGTTTTTGAAATATTAATTACAATATTGAATATCTCTTCCTGGAACTATCACGTATTATTATTTCAAAATAACAAAGTTATTAATTTAGCCAGTAGTTTGGATATTATGACAATAAATATTTAAAATTTTAATAAATTTATTTTAACGTTTACCCATTTCCAATTTAGCAGTGCCTGCCGACTTAAATGCTAAATCAAATTTGCTGCTAAATACTGTGCGCCTATTGTTAGTGACAAATGTATCAACTCGATACCGTCCAGCAGGAAGGAAAGGCAAGGGATATTTTATATTATAGTTCAGACCGTTAATTACTGCAAGATGAACCTATACAAATTAAATTACTATTTAATATCAATCATTTAACATCAATCAGTCAAATTTTACCTTAGCTATCGGGCAAGCATTGATGTCCGACACTTCAAGAATGGCCAGCATTACAACTTTCAAAAATTTCGTTGTATTTCTGTTCCTCAAATAACCACACACATTTTCTTCAATGTCCAACAGAAACTTACGATTCTCAGCAAATTATAGTATAGTGTCACTAGAATCAACCTTTTTTCAACTGGCTCAATTGTATCGCAACTCAGATCAAAATGAGTTAAACCACGATTCATCGATCGCAGCACGATATATTGCGGCATATACTGTTTGGTGTTGTGACACACAGTAATCGTTCCGCGATTATGTCGTAATTTCTCTAATTGTAGGGTTAAGCAAATTTTATTAGTATTAAGAAACTTAGTGTTAAGTGTTTTACATACCGATAAAAGGAATTTTACCACACAAAATAAAAATATTAAAAGACAGAATTGCCAACGAACCATCCTAGTAGTACAGTACGTTCAATAATGATGTTATTAAATATTATTTACATATAGATTCCAATTAATTTTATCTAATATAATCAAGCATTACACAAATTAACTTTATATTTTAAATTGCTTCAACAGTGCATGCACACGAATTCAAAATTTAATGCACCGTGAAACAATTTGCCTACCTTCTGTTTTCATAAAAGTAGATTTTTTTGATTATATTTAATTCTGCTATTAGTATAATTTTGATTTACATATATTTAAAATACGTTCACTAACAATTTGCTACTACCACAGACTAAAAAGTAATTTGAAATCATTTTATTGAAATAATTACTTTTTTGTAAATTACAATCAATATCAATTCTGCAATAATTTTTTGCTTAATTATTTATATTTATTTATTACGCCTGATTTATAAATCATCTAGTAAATTAACTTTCATAACATTCTCGTTTTGAGGAGTGTAGCCCTTTGGCCAGTCCCCTTTACAGTTTTATTATGTTTTTGGCCTATCCAAATTAGATCTAGTAAATCAAGTGTTTTTTTCTTCGCAGCCGTCTTACTGAGTTTGTGTCATCCAGCCCACGATTTTTATCAGCATTTTGAAGTAGACTAATAACAGAGACAACCGAAATTAGATAATTCATCATTAACAAACGTATTTTCTTGTTTAAGCGCCTATTCCATGGAAAAGATTTACTTTTTTTTTTGCTTCTTTAATTACAACTGAGACTGTGTTCATCTAGCAATTTATCTTTCAAATTTACAAATTTTGCATTTCTTAAATAATTCAGATTTGTTGGGGTTAGTCCCAAAATTAATTAAACCTATTTAAAATATAATTTTAATTTGGTATGTTTACTAGGTCATGTGGCCTCATTCTTTGAAGTCTTCTTTCAACGACAGGGTTATCTATCATATGGCGAATATAGGGGTTTCCATGTTCCTGGGGCCTTATTTCGTGTTTGGCGGCATGCTTTTTTATTTCATCTCTTTGATGTAATTCATCTGTAAGTCCCTGTGAAGGTCTTAATTTCTTGTGTATCACGGAGCATTTACGATGCTACGGAGAACCTTATTTTGAAACGTCTGTATCATTTTGGCGTTTGTTTGCTTAGTACATCCCTAGAGTTGAATACCGTAGGTCCATATCGGCTTCAGTATTTGCCGATATAGCAGCAGCTTGTTGTATATTGTTAGCTCAGAGCCTCTACATATGAGCCAATACATTTTTCTGAACTTAATATTAAGTTCTTCTTTTTTCTTTTTGACGTGTTCTCTCCACTTGAGCTTGGCATCGGGAGTCATGCCCAGATATTTAGCTTTGTTTGCACTTCGGTAGATGGAAAGCCTTTTGATATGTAAAGTTAATATGCGTGGATTTTGTCTCATTAAGCTTGATTCTCCAGCGCTTAGTCCAGTTACAAACCGCATTGGTAATCTTCTGGAGTTTGCTCGTTGCATCAGCGACATTACTTTCAATCGCCATGTTGCTGTATCATCTCCAAAGGTGGCTATGGTTCCTTCATCTGTTGTTGGAATATTCCTTGTATATAATAAATACAGAATTGGTCCTAAGACACTCCCCTGTGGGACACCGGTAGAGATTTACATTAGTTCGGAGTATTCATCCTCATATTTCACACGAAAATGTCTATTGGATAAATAAGATCTTAGTATGGCATAGAATTGCCTCGGCAGATCTCGAGCTTGAACTCCAGTCCACTGTGCCAAACTTTATCGAATGCTTGGGCGACGTCCAGAAATATGCTGGAGCATACTTTTTTGCGTTCTAACCTTCTTTCAATAACGTTGGTGATTCTATGCACCTGTTCAATTGTGGAGTGATTTTCCCTGAATCCAAATTTATGTGGGTCGGTCCTCAATTATTGGTTTAAGTCTTTTTAGTAATAATTTTTCAAAGAGTTTTGACATAATTGGCAGCAATGAAATTGGCCTGTATGATTTTTTATCGTTAGGTGGTTTATCAGGTTTTGCTATCATGATTACTTCTGCTACTTTCCATTGCCACGGAACATATTTGAACCGAAAGCTTGCATCGGTTATGTGTAATAGCTTACGAAATCTTTTATCTGGTAGAGGCTTGATTATTTGGCAAGTAATCAAGTCATATCCTGGGGCTTTTTTAACATTCATGTTGCTTTTCACTTCTTTTTTTAATTCTTTGAGAGTTACTGGGCGTATATCAAAATCATCTAGCTTTTGGATTGACATTATATTTTCATTGGCCGTTTGCCTTGCTACTGGTTGGAAGGTATCCTCGAGATACACCGCAAACAGATCAGCCTTTACTTTAGGACCTCTTGCCCAGGTTCCATCCTCCTTTTTAAGTCGAGGCACTTGCATTTTGGGTCGTTTGAGTCCCTTCGTCGCCTTCCACAGAGAATAATCAGAATTTTTTTCATCGGTTAGGCTAACTAGATATCTGTTGATTGATGCATTTTTAACTTCTTTAAGAAGAGATTTGAGACTGTAACCTAAATTGTTAAGAATTGTTTTGTTCTCTGGTATTCTAGTTATTTGCCAGGTTTTACGTGCCCGTCGTTTTTGTCTTACCAACTCTCTATCTTCCATTGGGTAGGATATGTTAAGCTTCTTCATATTTTGTATAATGGGGGTTCTTGCCTAAGCAGCATAGGGGAATGATCCTATACTAGAGAATTACTTTCTTCAATGTGAATGTAGTTCTGGGATCTACCTCTTGCTACATAAAAGTCTATTAGGTCAGGTATCTTCGTTCCGTCACAGGGCCAGTATGTTGGGGAACCACCATAGTAAAATTCACATTCTGATGTCTGCTCTGCTTGAAGCAATTCTTTACCTTTTAACGTCGTAAGTCTAGATCCCCAATAGGTGTTTTTCGCATTAAAGTCACATCCAATAATAAAATCACATCCGAGCGATTTAAATTTAAGGTAGGCCTCTTTTCAAGTTATGCCGGGGAGGACAATATATTGCAGAGACAGTATGCTGTCTGTGTTTAATTTGGATCCTTACAGAAGTTACTTGCATGGTTTCTTCTTCGATATTTGATTCTAAATGGTGTTTTACATTTTCTTTTATTAGTAATGCCGAACCAC
Organism: Nephrotoma guestfalica; assembly: GCA_963691935.1. Lineage (NCBI taxonomy): Eukaryota > Metazoa > Arthropoda > Insecta > Diptera > Tipulidae > Nephrotoma > Nephrotoma guestfalica. The sequence goes on from OY829915.1 coordinate 117,187,102, forward strand.
CTCTTGCTCTTTCCGCTGGATGAATTGAGTGATATAAGATATAACTCCGTATTTTAACAAACGAAGATTCAACTAGATGGCTTTCAGATATTAAGAAAATGTCGATTTTTTCTGAATTTAAAAATATTTCTATTTCTGGAATATTTTGCATAATGCCATTCGCATTCCAGATTGCTATTTTGAAAGTTGTGTTCTTACTTAACATTTTTTGTTGGAGTTGCATTTTCTTCAGTTGGTCAAGTATCATGTTGTTCAGATTACTTTGGTCATCTAGCTGCTTTGTAATAGATGCAATGCTGTTCATAATGTTTTCCATAATTTGGTTACTTTCAGAGCCCATATGTTTGGTTGAACCCAAACCTTTCACTACCTGCGCAAATGAACTTCTTTGCCCTGTATTGCTTGGTTGTGGGTTTTGATTCATCTGATTTGATATTTGAACCCTTCGAATTTCGTGATTTTGCGGTTGATTTCTTGTTTTATCTCTTAATTTTTGTAGTTGTTTAGCAACCTCACAGCCTATAATAAGCCGTCTATAATTAGCCGGATGTTGGCCCTTACAATTTGTACACTTGGCTGGCACATCTCTCCCTATTGTACACATCTGGGTAAAATGATTACCTGAGCATTTTACACATCTTCGATCCCGGCCGCAATATCTTTGGGTGTGATTAAATGCCTGGTATTTCTTGCATTGGGGTATGCATGTTGTGGTTTTTCTGATTGGTTCAATTTTCACCTTCATGTGAAGAATTCCTTTTATTCCATAAATATTTTGAACATTCTCTTTCTTGTCAAATACTAGCCTAAAAAGTGTGAGTCCCCTTTTACTGATAATTTGGCTTCCTTCCTGAATTTCTGTTCTCTCTTTTTTAACAATATTCAGAGCATCTAGTATTTTATAACCTTTATTTTGTAAGTCTTCCATTATTTCTTTGCTTGAGCAAGTGTGATGCAAACCTCTTGCCATGACTTTTATAGGTCGGGCCTGTTTGTTTTCGTAAGTGAACCACTGAGACTTTTCAGCATTCAATTTCATAGATAAGGTTCTATAAGTATCTGAGTCCAGAGTATTAATTTTCCAAACGTCATTATTTAACGCTGTTACCTTATAGTCTTTGTCAGTAACCGATTTCATCAGTGACTGAATTTATGGGTAACTGGTTACACCCACAATATTTATTGGTGGGGGTGATTTTTCTTTCGGTTGCACCAAATTTGGTGTAATATTCTTGATAGATTTATTACCTTTTGGTTGATTGGCTTTAGGTAGAGCATCGTTTGAATCTGGACTAGACTGTCCCCTACCATTTAATTGCTCAGCCTCAGGTGACGATTCAGCATTTCTTATCTTACTCTTCCTGGACTGTTTTTTCTTCTTTAGGATCCAGTTCGTTTCTCTTTGTAATTCATCTTCATCAGTGGAATAGATGAGTTTATCTGGTTCAATGCTTCCTATATCGCAATCTTCTTTTGAATCCCGATTCATTTTTAGGTTTTCATTTTCTTACTTTAGATACTCAATTTCTTCGCTTAGCTTGGCAAATAATTGCTCCATATGCTCTAGCCTCGCCAAGAGATTCATATTCTCCTGTTCTAGGTCAATAGTTGTTTTACTAGATTCGGCTATTTGCAAAGTAAAATTTCCGGTGGCATCACTTATTTCGTGTAATGTTTGCCTAGGTATAGCGTTAGAAAAAGTATTGGCTTGATCAGCGCTATCGATTTGCTTCTATTTTTCTTTATCGGTGATCTTTGTAAATTTTGTCTTCTCTGGAACGGATTTGATGTTCCCTGATAATGCAATAGATGGCCCATCCCAGAATCCATAGGGCCAATCTCCACAGAGAGTGGATTTACCAATGTTGATATTGGTGTACCACCTGGGGTATTATTTCCTTTTGTTTGTACCATTGCATAGTTTTGATTGACTAATTAGCTATCCTGCTTCACTACTACGATGGGATTGGGTGCCGCAACGGTTCGTTCTACAAAACATTGCCCAGAGTACGTCCGTATCCATTTATGAATACTTCGTGGAGGCTGTCAATCCCGTACTCCGAGAAAATTTACTGTCAGTAAAAATAAAAGCGAGCAAAAATATGAATTTATTGGTTGTGTACGAAACAAATGATTTTGTCAGTAAAATTTTACTTCTGAGTATCGATATACTTGCCAACATAAAAAAGTGTACTATCCTGATGCCAATGAAGTTTATCCTAAATTATTCCTAAATTATAAAAATGGCGGTTAGTACTATTTTAGGAAAAATTTCAAACTTCTACTGAGAAATATGAAGTATATAGTATACTATAATTCAAAATAAAAGAAAATGTACAAATGATTAGTGATTTGCGAACGTTTAGGCGAATCTACAACATTGTTAGGTTTACACATAATTTCATTTCACAATGTTTATATTAGGATCAATTTGCACCACAAAGAAATTATGTTATGCTAGAAGTAACTAAACATCGTTCAAAGATTTTATCAAAAAAATTAAAAATAGGATCAAACAAGAGGATGTGAATTATCGGAAATCAATAATTGTTAAGATCTTATGCACTTTATTCCTACTAAGTACTCAAAGTTAAAGTAAGATTGTTTCAGAAATACTAAATGATTTAAATTCCTCAACTAATGCTAACCAAATTAAAATTCTAATGGAGCTGGCATACCTAAAATGCCGTTCTTGTGAAGAACGGAATTTCTTAGAAATTTTGATTCTAAGAATATTAATATCTCAAAATTTTCACCAATCGGCAAACTTGCCACTATAATATTATGTTAGACCTAAATGTGCACTCTACTTGTGCCAACCCGAATAAAATTCTAATATTCTGTAACTAATGTACTGCCTTGTAACTAATTTCCGAATCAAAATTTCTAAGAAATACCGTTCTTCACAAGAATGTCATTTTAGGTATGCGAGTTCCATTAGAAGGGTTCCATTAGGGTTGGCACAAGTAGAGTGCACATATGGGTCTACCAAAATATTATAGTGGCAAGTTTGCCGATCGGCGAAAATTTCGAAATATTAATTTTCCTAGAATCAAATTATTATAGAGGCGTAATAGTGAAGTATTTCCTAAACTTTCCTAAAAATTTAAATCCACCATTTTTGTTTCAATGTATGCGTAAAACTTCGTATAAACGAGTGAATTATAAATTATATGAAAAAATGCAAATAAGTACAGTGATGAAGTATTTGTGAAGAGGTCAATTTGCATATCATATGGTTTTTCCGAGCAATTTTTCCAATTCCAGAAACACCGCTACCAAATACTAAGCGCACTTTTGAGTTGTTCTGGATCAAAACTAACAGATAAACACCATTCCATTGACAAATCTAGGGGCCCCGGGTATTTTAGGAAATAAAATTTGTAAAGAGGTAAATTTGCATATCGTAGAGTTTTTCCGAGCAATTTTCCCAATTCTAGAAACACCGCTACCAAATACTAAGCGTACTTATAAGTTGCCCTGGATCAAAACTAACAGATAAACACCATTCCATTAAAAAATCTAGAGGCCTTGGGTGTTTTAGGAAATCAAATTTGTAAGGAGGCCAATTTGCATATCGTAGGTTTTTTCCGAGCAATTTTCCCAACTCCAGAAACACCGCTATCAAATACTAAGCGACTTTTTGAGTGGTTCTGGATTACCACGAACAGATAAATACCACTTCGTAGAAAAACCCTTTCCAAATAAACATCATTTGCAGGAAGTATTATTACATTATTTTATTGCAAATTAAAGTGCACCGGGAACTTATTGTTTGCTAGTAGAAATTTACGGTGGAAATGCTCCATCGAATACAACGTGCAAAGAATGGTTTCGACGATTTAATTCGATGCTGATTTGGCTGAAGATTCTTCTCAAACACAATCAGAATTGGCTTTAGCATTAAATGTGGATCGATCAACTGTTGCAAAACGTTTACAAACAATCTGAATGATTCAAGAAGCTAACAACTGGGTTCCACATGAATTAAAATAAGGAGACATCGAACGTCGAAAAACCATTCGTGAAATACTGCTTCAAAGAAAACAAAGAAAAGGTTTTTTTTATCGAAAAGTTAATGGAGGTGGAAAAATTGATTTATTAGGTGTGCAAGTAGAAACGTGGCGCTGTAGATAAATGCATTGAAATATGCTTGAACGCATCCAAATCGCCCGCAATTTTTCGCCTATATTTAAATATATGAAGCTTGGTCATAGTACAAGCTGTCGTTCCATTTGCATCGATTTTAAGAGATGGATGTCGATTAGCAACATTTACGCCATTGCATGCTATTTGTTTTCCATTGGAAAAAATGCTGCTCGAGCTATGTAATTGATTAGTTCGACTTTATGTGAACATTTGTTGAGTGAACGATATGCAAATTGATCTCTTTACAAATTTTATTTCCTAAAACACCCGGGGCCTCTAGATTTTTCAATGGAATGGTGTTTATCTGTTAATTTTGATTCAGAACAACTCAAAAGTGCGCTTAGTATTTGGTAGCGGTGTTTCTGGAATTGGGAAAAATGCTCGGAAAAACCCTATGATATGCAAATTGGCCTCTTTACAAGTACTTAGTCACCGTACTTATTTGCATTTTTTCATGTAATTTATAATTTACTCATTTATACGAAGTTTTACGCATACATTGAAACAAAAATGGCGGATTTAAATTTTTAGGAAAGTTTAGGAAATACTTCACTATCATGAGCAAACACGTGAAGTTTTTCCTAAATAATCCTAATTCTATATTTAGGATAGTTTAGAAAATAGTTCCCACGAATTTTGTGGCAAGTTTGCCGATCGGTGAAAATTTCGAAATATTAATTTTCCTCGAATCAAAATTTCTAAGAAATTCCGTTCTTCACAAGAATGGCATTTTTGGCATGCGAGCTCCATTAGAATTTTAATCGGGTTGGTTGGTACAAGTAAAGTGCACATATGAATCTAATAAAATCTTATAGTTGTTATATTGTTAAGTTTTTTTTATTTTCCACTTTCATAAAGATCTCTAATTATACGCAAATGGTAATGTTTTTTATATTAAAACTCTCAAATAAATAAATAAATAAATATTTATATAATTATTTTAATAGAAATATTTATTGCGTTATGACCTCGCCTAAATGACTGCTTTAAACCAACAATCTCATTTATTTTTGTTTTAGTTGGTTTAGGATTAATTTAGGATAAACTTCAATTGGGTATTCATTGCCCTAATTTCATCCTTCTATCTAGGATCCGTGATATCCAGATATGGCAGAATGCGATAATACACCGATAAAATGGTGAAAATGCGAATAATTTGGAAATTCAGGGCTTTACTATGAAAAATCTAGCACGTGATCCCTCTTCTGATATCAGTTTTCATTTTAGGTATTCAGTTAATGTAATTAGTTATTGAGCAAATGTAAAACTCAATACCTAAAAATAAAATCGATAACAGAAGACGAGTCACATGCTAGATTTTTCATAGTAAAGCCCTGAACTTCCAAATTATTTGAATTTTAATGATTTTAGCGATATTTTGTGCATTTTGCTATAGTTGAGTATTAGGGAAGTTGAAAGGATAAATTACTTATTAGAATTTTATTATAAATTTTATTTATTTGCATAATATTTATATGGAATATTGGCTAGATTATTTTAAATGTTATTAGGTATATATTTTAATTTGTGCGCCTAAATGTTTTGATATTGTTTTATTTTACTAATACATTTACAATACAAGAAAATCTAGTACAAGTTAGGACAAACTTCAAAGTCGTAAATGAAAAACCAAGAACGATCAAAATTATCAAGCAAAAAAAACCAGAATAACTTGCAATACCGCACCAAATTACGAAAACATATATACTCGTATATCGTCATTTCCCCACCGCAAGACTGGTTATATATATTTCAGAATTCTAATTCCTTATAAAACTATTTTAGGATTATTGTGGTCATAAGTGGTCAAGTTTATAAAGATTAGACAAAAAAAAGTTCAACACTTCAACCGTTCAGTATATCACTTGGAAATTTTACTTCTAGAAGATATTCTTCACATCCGTCTTCGAAGACAGCTCTCTGCCAACATATGGTTTTGGACAAATCTGCAACTTTGGTTAGGATTGATTCCTTATTTTTATTAATAGCTATCCCCGTTATCTGTGGTTAGTAAGACTTTCCACGTGTTTAATTACATTGGTTTATTCAGTGAATTAGATAAAGTTGATACCCATTCAACGGTTTATTCAGTTTCCAAGCAGTAAGGCGCTCGACTATATTAACTATAACTAAATTTGTGCAGTTTGTTCTGAAGTTTTTAGTAACACATTTTAAATATAAATCATAACTTTAGTAAACGCAGAATTAAATGTAATCAAAACTAACTATTTTTATGAAAACATAAAGTAGATAAATTGTTTCACGGTGCATTAAATTTTGAATTTTCGTATGCACTGATGAAGCAATTTAAAATAAGAAGTTAATTTGTGTAATGCTTGATTATATTAGATAAAACTAATGGGAATATATAAATTGATTTGCAATAACATATGTAAATAATATTTAATAACATCATTATTGAACGTACTATACTATTACGATGGTCCGTTGGCAATTCTGTCTTTTAATATTTTTATTTTGTGTGGTAAAATTCCTTTTATCGGTATGTAAAACACTTAACACTAAGTTTCTTAATAATAATAAAATTTATTTAACCCCATAATTAGAAAGATTACGACTTACTCGCGGAACGATTGGTATGCGTGACACCGCCAAATAGTATATGCCGCAACATATCGTGCGATGTGCGACCGATCAATCGTAATTTAACTTACGTTGATGTTAATTGCGATACAACTGAAGCAATTGATAATATGGTGATTCGAATGATAATGTACTATAAATTTGCTGAGTACCGTAAGTTTCTAATAGACGTCGAAGAAAATTTATGTGGTTATTTAAGGAACAGAAATACAACACAATTCATGAAAGTTGTAATGCCAATCCTTCTTCAGGGCTCCCCAGTCAAATCTTGTCCGCTGGCTAAGGTAAAATGTGACTTCATTATTATATAAATTAATTAGTTTCATAAGTTATAAATGATACTTTAATTTAAATAGGGTCATTTGGTGCTAATTAAGGATATGAGCGTTAATAAGGAATATACCGTCCCTTTCCTTCCTGCTGGACGGTATCGAATAGATAGTTTTGTAACTAACAATGGGCGTACTGTATTTAACAGCAAATTTTACTTTGCATTGAAGACGACAGGCACTGCTAAATTTGAAATGGGTTAGCGTTAAAATGCAATTGTTGAAATTTTAATTTGTTGCTTTTATTATATCCAAATCACTAGTTAAATTAATAATTTTGAAATAATAATACCGGATATGTCAATATTTTCATTAATATCACAAACATGAAGTTTATACTAAATTTATCCTAAAACTACAAAAACAACATATTTTATAACAGTATGTGTAAAAGAGAACATTTAAGCGTTGTTATTAAAAAAAATAGTTGATTGCAAAAATACCAGCATTATAAAAAAATTTAGTTTTCTAATCAAAACTATTTAAATTATTAAACTATTAATTATTTAACTATTTTATTCCAACTTAATAACGTTTCTGATCTAATATTTGTCCTGGATTGTACCTACCCCTAATTATGTTCATTCACTCAGCTTTAGCGTAATACTAAACACATTTCCAGGTTTTTATCATCGGTTTTCTTGAAAGCAAAGTTGGGTAATGGTAATATCTGTTCACCGAAGCCGAATCATGAAGTTCTAATAAAACCTACTCCCTCAAATTATGTATACGGTGTACTTTTATTATATATTATTGAAATATGCTAAATGTATTTTTATTTTTATATATAATATTTCTGGATTCAAATATGTATTTAGAAAATGATATGATATGATAGAGGCGTACAGGCCAACTATAACGGCGATCCTAGGTACGTTACCATAATCCTGAAATATCAACAAACAAATAACAAATTATATCTGAATGCGAATAATATTTCAGCATCATGCGTGCGCAGGCCCTGCCTGCATCCTTAACAGATAAGGTTAGTTAGTTAAGCCATTTTCTAACTACTTATATATATTTGGCATTGTTTGTTTTGTTACCTTCGTTAAAAATTGCAGCCATCATGGAGTATTGTTTTTGTAAATCTCAACGTGTGAACACGAATAGAAATTGTATAAGTTGTACTTTAAATTGATTTATCAATTAAAATAAATCTTACTTGAATCAGCACCGCAATTATCAACGTGGGAATTACTCGTCAGTCTTGCCCTTTATTATTGGAATTTTTCGGCAAGTGGCTGCCCCACCATATTGGTCCTTCGATAAGTATCCACATTTTATATTTAAACGCCATTACATCCATTTATTAAAATCTATAAACTATTTAATTAAAACGTATTTACACGAAGTGAATAAAATAAGTTGGTTTGTGTGGTATTACTTAAGGTCGGCACATATTTCAACACACAAGTGTTTTACTAATCGGGCATACGGAATAGGCACTGCACATCAATACGGGTGCATTAATCACATTGCATTAGTTGGCCGCATTTCACGTACGTCATCTAAAAATAATAAATAATTTTTATTATCCAATCAACTAAAGTGACTTCGATAAAAGTGATATTATTTAACGAACATTTCTAGACTGTGGTCAATAGGTCAGTGTTGTGAATTAATTCAATATGGGTGATATTAACGTGCTAAAGAAGCAACGGTCAGTCAACAAAGGCAAATTAACATATTTATTAAATAGCATAAAAAACGGGCTCCAAGAACTCACCATTGAAGAATGTCGGGCGAAATTACAGCGAGCGGAAAAATTGATGGAGGAGTTCACAATAATCGAAAATAATATTTTTGCACTCGATTAAGACCAAGAACCTGACATGGGCTACGAAGAAAATTATTACAAAGCGATAACCCAGCTCAACACTCTCATTTAAAAACTCGGGATTGACACTAGCAGAGCTAGCTTCGATAACACGGTAAACACTACACAAGTATCAGCAGAAGTAAAGTTACCGAATTTAAAGTTACATTTCTTCTCTGGTGACTATAAGGAGTGGCAATCGTTCCATGATATTTATGTTACATCAGTGCATGACTCACCCTCACTATCACCTGTTCAAAAGCTACCATATTTAAAAGGTCAACTGAAAGGAGAAGCCGCCGAGTTGTTATTTCATTTCAAACATAACAGAAGCGAATTATATTGAAGCCCTTCAAAAATTGAGACAACGGTACGATCGAAAGCGACATACCATGAATTCCTTCATTCAAACATTCATTGACCAACCACATATCTCGGTAGCTAACAACGCCAATATCAAAAGGTTGCTCGACACTTCCGATGGAGTTATCAGAGGATTAAAAGCTATGGGTCCTCACGGGGAAGAGAGAGATCCTTGGCTTTTGGACATACTTACCAACAAATTGGATGAAGAATCCAAGGTACGATGGGCCCACGAGACGCCTGATCAAGATTTCCCAACTATTAAAGATTTCTTTGATGTTCTATTACATCGGAGTGACGCTTTAAATTCATTAAGACCATCAACCAAACGCTGTAATTCTAGTTCGAATAGTAAATCACCAGCAATCAGAAGTCATGTAGCATTAGACGGCATCAAATGCTCCATGTGTTAAAACGATGGTCATGCAATATATCAATGTCCAGTATTCAACGGAATGGACGTGAACAAACGAAGAGAATTGACTAAGAGCAACAGACTGTGTTTCAATTGTTTGAGTGACAAACATCCAGTATTCAGATGCCCATCAAGACGTCGATGTTCTGTGTGTAGAAAGAAACATCACAGTCTCGTTCAGTTGACTGAAACTCAATCATCGGAAAATAATGATGAACAACCTACGACTTGTGCAAACGCGATCATATCGATTGATACTGAAACAAATGAAATGCTATTCGCTGCCGAGCACTTTTAGATTCAGGCTCCCAAGTCAGTTTTATTACTGAATCGTGTCTACAGCGTCTTGGACTACCACGAAAAAACGGACGAATTTCCATTAAGGGTGTAGGAAAGGTGGGCGCCGGCAACACCAAGGGGATTGGAAACCTCCACATTAAACCGCTGTCAGGTCCAATCCTACCATTGAAAGCGTACGTTCTAAGGCGAATCACAAAACTTCCAAATATCGACCTCCAATATTTACGTTTGGATGAATGGCATCACTTGCAGTTATCGGATCCAAAATTTTACAAATCCAATGAGATAGATTTCATTTATTGGTATTGATCAGTTTTTCAATATCCTTAAAGAAGGAAACATCAAAGATCAACACCACAATCCTATTTTGCATAATACAGTTTTTGGTGGGATTGTTGCCGGCACAATGTTAAATCAACCGACACACGAAGACAGTGCCATCTTATGTAAAACTAGCACTCTGCATCAGTTCGATGTAACATTACGACGATTTTGGGAGCTTAAAGCAAATCCTAACGAAGCAGCAGTTAGATCTCCAGAGGAAGAAATGTGTGAAAATCACTTCAGCAAAAAACTCCAAAGACAGTCAGACGGGCGGTTACAAGTTAGATTACCGTTTACAAAATGTACAACACGACTAGGCAACTCACTTGGTATGGCTATTCAAAGGTTGAAGAGTATAGAGCGAAAGTTCAGTCGAGACAAGGAGTACCACAATCTATATACCACATTCATGAACGAGTATTTATCCTTGGGCCATATGGCAGAAATTCCGCAAGCAACGGTCACCGACGAAGGATTCTTTCTGCCACATCATGGAGTTTTGAAGAGAGACAGTGCAACGTCTAAACTTCGGGTAGTATTTGATGGTTCGGCGAAAACCAGCTCTGGTATTATATTTTCGGCTGCCATTGAGAAAATGTATCGAACAATTCGTATTCACGATGACGACACTCAGTTCCAAAAGATTGTATGGAGAGACGACCCTTCACGTCCCATCAAGTATTTCAAGAAAGTGGGTATCTAATTCTCCCGATGTGTTAGCAGACATCCCTCTTGACGACAGGCAACACCATATCAAGTCAATTGAAGAAGAAAATATGGGCGAAACAGTGAAGATTTTGGGCTTACAATATCATCCAAATGAAGATGTATTTAGATTTCTAGTGGCGCCACCAGTAAGTCAAAAGATTACCAAAAGAACCACACTCTCGGAGGCAGGACGTCTTTTCGATCCGATGGGTTGGCTTGCTCCATTAAATATTAAAATTAAGATTTTCATCCAACAGCTTTGGCTCTTAAATCTTAATTGGGATGATCCACTGCCGCAAAAAGAAGTTGTTGACTGGGAGCTTATTCGAACAACACTCCGAGACATAGAAAACATTTCCATCCCACGGTTTGTGCATTCGGATACATACTCCACAGTGGAATTTCATGGTTTCTGTGATGTAAGCACTCTTGCTTATGCTGCAGTAATCTACTACAAGGTGACTTCAGGAACGGGAGAAAGTTCCACTCATCTGATTTCGGCCAAAACAAAGGTGGCCCTTATAAAACAGGAAAGTCTCCCGCGCCTGGAGTTGTGCGGTGCAGTTTTGCTGTCTAATCTAATGAATCTCGTTAACGGGAAACAAATACAAAGGTACAAAATATTTTCTTTTGGACAGATTCTACTATTGTTCTAGACTGGCTAACAGATCATCCTCGACGCTTGGCCGACGTTTGTTGCCAATCGAACAGCGCAAATACTTACTTCATTTGGTAGAAAGCACTGGCAGCATGTTCCTTCATCTCAAAATCCAGCAGACCTCGCCTCGAGAGACCTTTACTCCCACGAAAACAAATCCAATACCTTATGGTGGAACGGGCCTACTTGGTTGCTAGAAATAAATGAACATTGGCCTAAACAATAAAGGACTTACTCAAGTTTTGGTGCCACTAAAGAAACTTTACTTCATATTACTACAATTGAGTATAACATATTCGGGAGTTTAATCACTAAAATTTCATCCTTCCATAAACTTCAACGCATAATAGCTTATTGTTTAAGATTTATTGCAAGATCGAAGAGGCAATTCCTTACCAAAACAAACTAGTGATTTTTAACCAGAGAAGAATTTTACGAGGCATTATTTAAAATCTGTAAATACGATCAGATGAATTATTTTCAACAAGAGATTCGAAACATCAGATTATCAAAGCTAGTTAAACCAACGAGCAGCCTGAAATCGCTTAGTCCATTTATCGATGACCAAGGAATATTACGCGTCGGCGGAAGATTGGAGAACTGCGATGCCCTATTTTCAACAAGGCATCCCATTATTTTATCTTCAAAATCACCATTAACAGCATTAATAATTGATGACATGCATAGACAATATAAGCACGCTGGACCATCGTTACTCTTAGCGTTGTCAAGACAGCAATATTGGATACCGGGCACAAGGAGTCTTATATGACAAATCATTAGAAAATATGTTCGTTGCACACGACACAAAGCTGCATGCGAGACACAACTGATGGGGAATCTACCTGGCTACCATCTAGAGCTAATTCGGCCTTTTCTGAAAGTGGGTGTCGACTACGCTGGACCTATACATTTGATTGAGGGACGAGGTCAAAAGACATATAAAGCATACGTAGCGTTATTCATATGCCTCAGCACAACGGCCGTTCATATAGAGCTCGTAACTGATCTGAGCAGTGATGCCTTTCTAGCGGCCTTAAAGAGGTTCATAGCACGTCGAGGATGCTGCCAAGATCTATATAGTGACAATGGGTCAAATTTTATCGGGGCTAACAATCAAATACAACAATCTTTTAAGCATTGTATTAATAACTCACATGATATTTCCCACTTTATTTCTAGATACGCCATCACGTGGCATTTTATCCCTCCTAATGCACCTCATTTTGGTGGTATTTGGGAATCCGCCAACAAATCTACAAAATTTCATCTACGTCGGGTTGTTGGTGAATCCATATTAACCATGAAGGAGATGAACACGTTACTTACTGAAATAGAGAGCATCTTGAATTCCCGGCCACTGTGTGTTATCATCAGACGATATAAATGCTCTCACACCCTCGCATTTTTTAATAGGGCAACCGGCTACCAAATTGCCCGAACCTGATATTAGTCATCTTAAACCGTCGCATTTATCACGTTGGCAGATGCTACAATATATGAGCTAACATTTTTGGAAGCGCTGGCATCTCGAATACCTCACTTCTCTCCAACAAAAATCGAAGTGGTTCACAGTGAAATCTTCTATAAAGATAAACGACATCGTCATTGTTAAAGATGAAAATGTACCCGTGAACAAGTGGCTATTGGGAAAAATCACAACACTCCTTCCCGGATCTGATGATCTCACTAGAGTAGTAACATTGAAGACTGGACATGGCGAGTTAAAGAGACCAATTACAAAAATTGTGCGTTTACCTGTTGACCTAGATTGATCAAAGCCGGCGGTATGGTCCTTCGAGCCGTATGGTCCTTCAATTATAAATTTGAATTCTATTTTGTTTTCAGGTGATGGTCCGATCATCGAGGAGATGTTGATAAACAATATTAAAATGTTAGCCTCAATTATATTCACACTCTAGATTAGATTTTGTTAGTTTATTAATTTGGGTTAGTTGTGGTTGCGGTAAAGGATACTAATATTCATCATATGCATTCGGCATCAGTCATAATAAACTGGCTAGGTTATTTATTTCACATTAAATCATCACCGGTCATCTATGGAATATTGTTGATATTGTAAAGAAAAAAATTAAATTCGGTATTGTCATTCAGCTACCTATATTTAAATTCATCCAACTAAAAGCAGGGTTAATTTATACAGTGCTGGGGTAAAAAATTGGGCAAACATATTTTATTGCAAATTGGAGTCTTTTTTTGCTAAAATTACAAAACTTTTGGAAGCCATTGGCTTATTGGTTCATTTTAAATACACGTATGACGTAATTTAAAAAAAAATAAAAAATTTACCTGCAATTTAGGGGAAAACCCCCGAAAAATGCCAAAATATTCAAAATACTTTGATTGGAGTTAAAGTAATGGAATAATTTAAGCACCTATTTTTTAATTTTTGTTTTATTTTTTATTGATTTATAGAAGTTCTATCTTTAATATTAATATTTTGTTGGACCGCCTTTCGTTATTATTACACCGGTACAACCCCGCAACTGAAAGTCAATGAAGTTAGCCCGAGCCCGAATTTTATGGTGCGTTTCTTGGATAAGTGTTGCCATCCCGAAAAAGTGTAAATAGATTAAAAAATGTAGCACCATCCTGAAAAAAATTCACGCATGCGATAAAAAAAACAATTTAGGAAATTATATTAATGTAAAAATAATCACTGGTCTAAATTTTTTTTTTATTTTATTTAACCCAAATAGCGATAATTTGAGTAGTTACTAGGGGACATAAAGCCACCAAGCGGCATACACGGCCGATAGGCCAATGCACTAACTAAGATGTGGAAACGTGAAATCGGTGGAGAGATGAACGCCAATCGGTTAAATAAACAAATTAAAAAAAAGGTTATTTCCACCTGATATGAACATAGAGTAGTTTCCACATCTTAGTTAGTACATTGGCCTATCTGGCCGTGTATGCCGCTTGGTGGCTTTATCTCTAGGTATTTCAGTACAGAATTTAATGTTGCCCAATGGTAACTACACAAAAAATCGCTTTTCAGTTAAATAAACAAATTAAAACAAGGTTATTTCCACCTGATATGGACATAGGATAGTTTCCACATCTTAGTTAATACATTGGCCTATCTGGTCGTGTATGCCGCTTGGTGGCTTTATCTATAGGTATTTCAGTACAGAATTTAATGTTGACCCATGGTAACTACACAAAAAATCGCCAAGCGGTTAATGAATTAAAAACAAAGGTTATTTCCACCTGATATGGACATAGGGTAATTTCCACATCTTAGTTAGTACATTGGCCTATCTGGCCGTGTATGCCGCTTTGTGGCTTTATCTCTAGGTATTTCAGTACAGAATTTAATGTTGCCCAATGGTAACTACACAAAAAATCGCTTTTCAGTTAAATAAACAAATTAAAAAAAGGTTATTTCCACCTGATATGGACATAGAGTAGTTTCCACATCTTAGTTAGTACATTGGCCTATCTGGCCGCGTATGCCGCTTGGTGGCTTTATCTCTAGGTATTTCGGTACAGAATTTAATGTTGCCCAATGGTAACTACACAAAAAACCGCTTTTCGGTTAAGTAAACAAATTAAAAATAGGTTATTTACAGCTGATATGGACATAGGGTAGTTTCCACATCTTAGTTAGTACATTGGCCTACCTGGCCGCGTATGCCGCTTGGTGGCTTTATCTCTAGGTATTTCGGTACGGAATTTAATGTTGCCCAATGGTAACTACACAAAAAATCGCTTTTCGGTTAAATAAACAAATTAAAAAAAGGTTATTTACAGCTGATATGGACATAGGGTAGTTTTCACATCTTAGTTAGTACATTGGCCTATCTGGCCGCGTGTGCCGCTTGGTGGCTTCGCTCTAGGTATTTCGGTACGGAATTTAATGTTGCCCAATGGTAACTACACAAAAAATCGCTTTTCGGTTAAATAAACAAATTAAAAAAAGTTTATTTCCATCTGATATGGACATAGAGTAGTTTCCACATCTTAGTTAGTACATTGGCCTATCTGGCCGTGTATGCCGCTTTGTGGCTTTATCTCTAGGTATTTCGGTACGGAATTTAATGTTGCCCAATGGTAACTACACAAAAAATCGCATTTCAGTTAAATAAACAAATTAAAACAAGGTTATTCCCACCTGATATGGACATAGGGTAGTTTCCACATCTTAGTTAGTACATTGGCCTATCTGGCCGTGTATGCCGCTTTGTGGCTTTATCTATAGGTATTTCAGTACAGAATTTAATGTTGACCCATGGTAACTACACAAAAAATCGCCATGCAGTTAATGAATTATAAACAAAGGTTATTTCCACCTGATATGGACATAGAATAGTTTCCACATCTTAGTTAGTACATTGGCCTATCTGGCCGTGTATGCCGCTTTGTGGCTTTATCTCTAGGTATTTCGGTACAGAATTTAATGTTGTCCCATGGTAACTACACAGAAAATCGCTTTTCAGTTAAATAAACAAATTAAAAAAAGGTTATTTCCACCTGATATGAACATAGAGTAGTTTCCACATCTTAGTTAGTACATTGGCCTATCTGGCCGTGTATGCCGCTTGGTGGCTTTATCTCTAGGTATTTCAGTACAGAATTTAATGTTGCCCAATGGTAACTACACAAAAAATCGCTTTTCAGTTAAATAAACAAATTAAAACAAGGTTATTTCCACCTGATATGGACATAGGATAGTTTCCACATCTTAGTTAATACATTGGCCTATCTGGTCGTGTATGCCGCTTGGTGGCTTTATCTATAGGTATTTCAGTACAGAATTTAATGTTGACCCATGGTAACTACACAAAAAATCGCCAAGCGGTTAATGAATTAAAAACAAAGGTTATTTCCACCTGATATGGACATAGGGTAATTTCCACATCTTAGTTAGTACATTGGCCTATCTGGCCGTGTATGCCGCTTTGTGGCTTTATCTCTAGGTATTTCGGTACAGAATTTAATGTTGCCCAATGGTAACTACACAAAAAACCGCTTTTCGGTTAAGTAAACAAATTAAAAATAGGTTATTTACAGCTGATATGGACATAGGGTAGTTTCCACATCTTAGTTAGTACATTGGCCTACCTGGCCGCGTATGCCGCTTGGTGGCTTTATCTCTAGGTATTTCGGTACGGAATTTAATGTTGCCCAATGGTAACTACACAAAAAATCGCTTTTCGGTTAAATAAACAAATTAAAAAAAGGTTATTTACAGCTGATATGGACATAGGGTAGTTTTCACATCTTAGTTAGTACATTGGCCTATCTGGCCGCGTGTGCCGCTTGGTGGCTTCGCTCTAGGTATTTCGGTACGGAATTTAATGTTGCCCAATGGTAACTACACAAAAAATCGCTTTTCGGTTAAATAAACAAATTAAAAAAAGTTTATTTCCATCTGATATGGACATAGAGTAGTTTCCACATCTTAGTTAGTACATTGGCCTATCTGGCCGTGTATGCCGCTTTGTGGCTTTATCTCTAGGTATTTCGGTACGGAATTTAATGTTGCCCAATGGTAACTACACAAAAAATCGCATTTCATTTAAATAAACAAATTAAAACAAGGTTATTCCCACCTGATATGGACATAGGGTAGTTTCCACATCTTAGTTAGTACATTGGCCTATCTGGCCGTGTATGCCGCTTTGTGGCTTTATCTATAGGTATTTCAGTACAGAATTTAATGTTGACCCATGGTAACGACACAAAAAATCGCCATGCAGTTAATGAATTATAAACAAAGGTTATTTCCACCTGATATGGACATAGAATAGTTTCCACATCTTAGTTAGTACATTGGCCTATCTGGCCGTGTATGCCGCTTTGTGGCTTTATCTCTAGGTATTTCGGTACAGAATTTAATGTTGTCCCATGGTAACTACACAGAAAATCGCTTTTCAGTTAAATAAACAAATTAAAAAAAGGTTATTTCCACCTGATATGAACATAGGATAGTTTCCACATCTTAGTTAGTACATTGGCCTATCTGACCGTGTATGCCGCTTGGTGGCTTTATGTCCCCTAGTAACTACTCAAATTATCGCTATTTGGTTTAAATAAAATAAAAAAAAATTGTAGACCAGTAATTATTTTTACATTAATATAATTTCCTAAATTGTTTGTTTATCGCATGCGTGAATTTTTTTCGGGATGGTGCTACATTTTTTAATCTATTTACACTTTTTCGAGATGGCTACACTTATCCAAGAAACCCACCATAAAATTCGCGCTCGGGCTAACTTCATTGACTTGTCGAAAGCAGCATGATTCGACCCCAAATAGCAAATTCGGAAAGTAAATAATGTAAATATTGTGAATTGTTAGGGTAATATGAATAATTGCGGATTTTGAATTTTTCTAATAAATAGAAGCCCTAATTCGTGGCTGATTTTTTAACTCATGAATACAATTTTTTTTTTATTAATTATACTTGAATTGTTTTATCTTAATTTCTTATAATGGTAGTCTGACGAGTGCAAAAAGTATCCAAACAAACATTATTGGTATTGAGTTATGTAACTCGTAAGTGTACGTACTACCTCCCCGTGGTGACTACCGGAAACTGGGTACGACTAAGAATGCCAATTCTAGGAAAAAGTGCGACGCTAAAGGACAAAACCTTAAAAAAATGAAGCATAATATAAAATAGTAAAATTTATATACAGAAAAAACAAATTTCAAAATAACATCTAAAACAGAACTTCCATGAAATCAATTTTCATATTGCTGAACCATCCTCAGTGTTCATCATTGTGTTGACAACGAAACTTAATAAATAATCGCTATTTTCAGTTATTTAGTGCGTAGGGGTAGTAAACCTCAAAGGATTGTCTTGAAATTTTTTACAGTTACAGTATTACTAATTAGCTAACATACTGTGTGGCAGATGGTAATTTAGCCGAATTGTTTGTTCTTTTAACACAACACGTTTGCATATATTCAGGGGCAAATATTTTAAATCTTTTATAGTATCAAATATATTTTAATTTATTATGTATTGATGTAAAAATGTATTAAATAAGTAGTTAGTTATTGTAAAGAATTTAGCTATTTAAAATAATATATTAAAGTTTATAAATAATTAATAAATTAATAAATAATTAATAAATAAATTGCGGTCAAACGGTTTTAAATCTAAACTTAAACTTGAATATATTATTTTAAATAACTAAATTCTTTACAATAACTAACTACTTATTTAATACATTTTTACATCAATACATAATAAATTAAAATGTATTTGATACTATAAAAGATTTAAAATATTTGCCCCTGAAATATGCAAATGAATAGCAAGCGACATTTTGTAAGATTTAGTAAAAAGTTCAATCCCGTATATAGGGCGATGAAGTTTTTACTAAAATAAAACTAAATGATTTTAGTAAAATTTAGTGTAAACTTCAATACCATTAATAATGTCATAAAAATTATTTTTTAAATTTCATTCCAGGATTCCCAGTTTACAAAAGGTAGAATTTAGCCAACAACTATAAAACACTTAAATACTAACATCCACTTATATATTTTCAGAAATCAACGGAGAAACTAGAAGAAAATTATCAAAGTGATTGTAAGTGAGCTATATCTTGCCGAAACCTCGTGTTCCCGCATTGCCGAATGAAAAATTACTTTCCGAACGTGATTAATACCCAAAATAACTAATTTTAATAATTTAATCAAATTTTCCTTCTGGTTTTTATTTAATATTCAAAAAAATTTTCAAAACATAACATAATGAGGCTTTCAAAACTCTGAACAATTCTATTTAATTAAACCGATGACGGATAAAAATGTACGTGATCTGATGTAAACTATTGTATCCAAAAGTATTTCATTAGTCCGTGTATAAAGTTCAAATAGAGTTAATTTCTAAATATCCGATCGGTGGGATGCTATGTAACACACCGAATCGGTGTTGTGGCAACTCTTTTCTTTATCCACTTTTCATCAGCAGTAATTATTCGGTTTAAAAATGGCTCAATTTCGTTCCGTTTCAGCAGCGTTTCGCATATAGAAATCCAGTCCATTAAATTTTTAATTGTTAATTCATGCGTATCCAGCCATTTTCAAATGGTTTAAAACTGTTTTGTGATCAATATTTAGTTCTTTACCAATTGCATGGCTGCTTATATGCCGGTCTTCTTCAATTTTCTGCATGATTTCATCGACTTTTCCAGTGGTTGGTCGATCAGAGCGAGGTGCATCTTTGACATCCATATTTCCAGAATGAAAGCGCTTGAACCATTTCTTTGCTGCTGATTTTGATAAAGCATCTTCTCCATAAACAGCACAAATTTTTTCGCAATCCTGAACTGCGTTTTTACCTCGGTCGTAATAAAATTGTAAGATATATCGTATTTTTTCATTATTTATCTCCATGTTTAAAATGTTGTAACTTTTTATTCACCTCACCGATTTTAATGGTCAATGGTTACTGAGATATATGAATGAAAATCTACCGGAAAAAAGGACACGAACTTTTTCCATACCTATTATTAATCCATCAATTCTCTTAATAACAAAATGTTTGTTTCTTCGTTCTACCGCAAAAGTCAATTGTCATATTTTCCCATCGCACTGCACTCATACAAACTCGCATACAGTTTAAGGATTATCTCATATCAATGTGTAGTTCATACACAGCGACATATTACTACTTAAACGTGACGTCGATGCCAAAAAACCAAAAGTCGTTTAACGGTAAAAAATGTAATTCCACCAAACGTGTTTTATCCTTTTATCAATTTCCCTTCGTTTCCACGGGAAATGATAGCTGTGGTAGAATCGATATAGTGGAATGAGAAGAATAACATAGTAATGAACTGGAAAATCTATATAATAGGCTAGACTAGTAATTATCGTTAAATCAAATATTTTTATTAAATCAAATTATTATTTTGTTTAACATTTTTTTGTTGTTCTTGAACGTGGGTTGAATTCTTAATTGCAGATTATTGATTTTCAACATCACGATGCGTTAGCGGGAGATATTTTTGTTAAAAAAATGAAGGATGGAATATGTTATGGCCTACACACGACTTTCTGTTACGATAAATGTACATAGATCTCGAAAACACCACACTTAATTTCTCAATCGAAAAATTGAACTTACTCGATTTTTGATAAAAAGCAAGGAAGATCAAGCATTGTTAAAAAATTGCAAAAATTGAAAATTTCCTACGGAAGCTGCCACTTTCGGTACACAGATGTCCATCACATGAATTCCCCAATTGAAAATGCTTTAGTATGAAGTTTGGTCCCAAATAGCCAATCTGCCTGGCCTGTAGAGATGCCGAATTTTGATGAAAAAACTTTTTTTGATCAAACCTCTTAATTTCCGGTATAATTAAAAAAAGTAATCAGAACAAATTTTGTTTGGAAATTAATCTATTGGGAGTATAACTTATTTTTTTGCCAGAAAAAACACGTTTATTTATAAGAAATGGTACATTTTATTTTAATCACCATATTTTCTATCGTTATCTATGACTTTCGACCATCGATCTGGCATTTATGAAATTGAAAAAAAAAAATTGTTTGTCTTTTGATGCGATCCATTCGTCGAATAATTTTTTGATTTCTTCGTGGTTTCTGGAGTGCTGGTCTTGAAGATCGCTTTGCATTGATCCAAACAAATAGTAATCTGATGGGGCACAATCTGGTGAAAAGGGAGCATGCGGTAGAATTTCCCTTTTCAGTATTTCCAGCGAATTTTTTACTTGTTTTGCGGCATGTGGTCGAGCATTGAATTGGAGCAAAATTACTTTACGCTGTTTGTTGGCTTGAATGGGACGGTTTTCGTTCAATATATGGTTCAAATCTATCAATTGCTGTTGGTAACGTTCACCAGTAATAGTTTCGTTCGGTTTTAGCAGCTCATAGTACACCACTCGTTTCATTTCGCTTATTGTAGTAAATCCATTTTTCATCGCTAGTTAAAATTTGAGAGAAAAATACCATCTTCCGGGTATTGTAAGCAAAGAATTGCACACCATTAGACGTTTTTTAATGTTAGCTTCAGTCAGTTCATGTGATACCCATTTTCGTTCTTTTTTAATCATTTTCATGGCGTATTGCTTATGGCTGCTTAAATGACATTTAACTGTTCTAAAGCAAGTTATTTTTCTGTTTGAGCTAAGTTTTCCTTCAATAATGCTTAAAATTCTTCATCTTCGAATTTTGGTTGACCAGAACATTATTTGTCACTGACATCAACATCGCCACTTTTGAATGGTTTGGACCAGTTTTCACAAGTCTGTTGAGTTGCTGCATATTCACCATAAGTGTTTTGAAGCAAACGAAAACTTTCAGCAGCTTTTTTCTCTTGATTTAAGCAAAAAGTAATGCTTCCCGCAAATGCTGTTTTGTTGGTACGAAATTTGACATATTTAAACGGGATTAAAAATATGTTGTTTATGCTTTCACGAATAATGACAAACTAAATTTTAATGTGAAATGTTAACATTTTAAAACGCCGTTGGTGTCATTGTAAAATAATGTTTAGTACTACAGTTACGCCATCTCTTAGAAAATCCAAAAAACTAAGTTATACACCAAATAATTTTTTTGTTTTAATCTTTGTCTCGTAAATGCTATATTAGTTTGTACGGAACCACAGACATACACAAATATTTTTTTAAAACCACTTTCTTTGACTTCGGCGATATAGTGGAAGGTAAACCAGCAAAAATATCGAGCTCGAACATTTGCACGATTATTACGTAAAATAAATTAAAATTGGTTGAAATTTAGGTAGATTTTAGTAAATATTTCATATTTGAATTTTTATGGTTACGTTGTTGGTTTTATGGTTACTACTTCCAATGTGTCCAGTTGACTAAATAAGAGAAGGAGAACCTACAATCTTTCCACAAGATTTTGGTTATGACAAGCCTATTTTATTATTAAGTGTTTTAAAAATATGGTAAGAAAAGGAGGGTGAGGGCATAAATACCATCGTATAAACTAGGGTCCATCTTTTAAACTGGGAAACAAATACCCTTGAGAAGTCAGTCCAATATTTTATCCCAGGAAAATAAAAAAGAAACATCGGGTAACACTAAAATTGCAATGATATCACAGCCTACAATTTAATATAGCAATTTCGTTTAACCTCGATATTTTATTCTACTCCAGAAATTAAATTCAAATTAAAAAAAAATAAAATCAAAATAAAAATTATGTAAAAAATACAAATTAAATTAAAAGTACTGAATTGATTTTGCACTGTGTAGGAAAATTGGTCATTCTCGGACGGGTGTGAAGTATGTCCTAAATTTGTCCTAGCTTTTGTCGTGAGAATGTATTAGTTAATACTCTCGCTATAATGAATTTTAATATTCGTAATAATTATAAATGTTAATAGAAAATACTGAAGCGGTTAAAGAACCTTCATTAGTAGTCGTATATGAAAAAGTAGTGGTATATGAAAAATAAAACCGGCCAGTTAATAGCTTGTAACCGCTAGACGTCAGGTGATAAAATAGCAGCACATCTATACTTAAATTTTTATTCATGATTAAAGTTAATTAATAAGCACTTGTCATATGTCGGTGAATTAGTGAAAGTATCTCTAATAACTTGTAGGAATATCAAAACAATTATATGACGTTGAAAGGAAATACGATGATTTGAGTACTACCGAACAAGCGATCCATGGGTGTCTATTGTGTAACGAAGAAATAATTCCAAATTTCAATGTTAAAGGCGATTGACGAGCACTTGTCATATGTCGCTGGATTCGTTTAAGTGTCTACCACCACTTTTATCAAAATCGTGGTATATAATAGTGGTATATGAAAAAGTAGTGGTATATGAAAAATAAAACCGGCTAGTTAATAGCTTGTAACCGCTAGACGTCAGGTGATAAAATTCCAGCACATCTATACTTAAATTTGTATTCATGATTAAAGATAATTAATAAGCACTTGTCATATGTCGATGAATTCGTGAAAGTGTCTCGAATAACTTGTACGAATATCAAAACAATTCTATGACGTTGATAGGAAATACGATGATTTGAGTACTACCGAAAAGCGACTCATGGGTGTCAACTTGCAACTCCTATCGGGCGCGTCCCTACGTGGCGGATCGGGGGATGCTCTCCGACTACAATCGGAGGGTAGGAGGGAAATAAAATACCTCTCACGGACCAACAAGTCAAATAAATGGATGTAATTTATCAACTAAAGGAAGAAATACGCCATTGTGGTACTCCAGTAAGCATACTACTCAATCAACCCTCCGTGGAGGTTTGCTCTACGGTTTCTGGGAAGAGCATTTCAATGAACCAAACTTATACGGCAGTACTCAAATCGTCGTATTTCCTTTCAACGTCAAAGAATTTTCTTGATATTTATAAAGGAAATAGTAGACACTTTAACATTGAAATTTATAATTAGTTTTTCGCTACACAAGTGCTCTGTACCCTCATGCTGGCATCTAATCCTTGAATGATTTTAAATATTAATCGAAACGTTGTAAGTGTTTTACGTTTCGATTAATATTTAAAATCATTCAAGAATTGTTCTTAGATGCCAACACAA
>OY829915.1:117216318-117218187 GCA_963691935.1 Nephrotoma guestfalica
AATAAATAAATAAATAAATAAATAAATAAATAAATAAATAAATAAATAAATAAATAAATAAATAAATAAATAAATAAATAAATAAATAAATAAATAAATAAATAAATAAATAAATAAATAAATAAATAAATAAATAAATAAATAAATAAATAAATAAATAAATAAATAAATAAATAAATAAATAAATAAATAAATAAATAAATAAATAAATAAATAAATAAATAAATAAATAAATAAATAAATAAATAAATAAATAAATAAATAAATAAATAAATAATAAATAAATAAATAAATAAATAAATAAATAAATAAATAAATAAATAAATAAATAAATAAATAAATAAATAATAAATAAATAAATAAATAAATAAATAAATAAATAAATAAATAAATAAATAAATAAATAAATAAATAAATAAATAAATAAATAAATAAATAAATAAATAAATAAATAAATAAATAAATAAATAAATAAATAAATAAATAAATAAATAAATAAATAAATAAATAAATAAATAAATAAATAAATAAATAAATAAATAAATAAATAAATAAATAAATAAATAAATAAATAAATAAATAAATAAATAAATAAATAAATAAATAAATAAATAAATAAATAAATAAATAAATAAATAAATAAATAAATAAATAAATAAATAAATAAATAAATAAATAAATAAATAAATAAATAAATAAATAAATAAATAAATAAATAAATAAATAAATAAATAAATAAATAAATAAATAAATAAATAAATAAATAAATAAATAAATAAATAAATAAATAAATAAATAAATAAATAAATAAATAAATAAATAAATAAATAAATAAATAAATAAATAAATAAATAAATAAATAAATAAATAAATAAATAAATAAATAAATAAATAAATAAATAAATAAATAAATAAATAAATAAATAAATAAATAAATAAATAAATAAATAAATAAATAAATAAATAAATAAATAAATAAATAAATAAATAAATAAATAAATAAATAAATAAATAAATAAATAAATAAATAAATAAATAAATAAATAAATAAATAAATAAATAAATAAATAAATAAATAAATAAATAAATAAATAAATAAATAAATAAATAAATAAATAAATAAATAAATAAATAAATAAATAAATAAATAAATAAATAAATAAATAAATAAATAAATAAATAAATAAATAAATAAATAAATAAATAAATAAATAAATAAATAAATAAATAAATAAATAAATAAATAAATAAATAAATAAATAAATAAATAAATAAATAAATAAATAAATAAATAAATAAATAAATAAATAAATAAATAAATAAATAAATAATAAATAAATAAATAAATAAATAAATAAATAAATAAATAAATAAATAAATAAATAAATAAATAAATAAATAAATAAATAAATAAATAAATAAATAAATAAATAAATAAATAAATAAATAAATAAATAAATAAATAAATAAATAAATAAATAAATAAATAAATAAATAAATAAATAAATAAATAAATAAATAAATAAATAAATAAATAAATAAATAAATAAATAAATAAATAAATAAATAAATAAATAAATAAATAAATAAATAAATAATAAATAAATAAATAAATAAATAAATAAATAAATAAATAAATAAATAAATAAATAAATAAATAAATAAATAAATAAATAAATAAATAAATAAATAAATAAATAAATAAATAAATAAATAAATAAATAAATAAATAAATAAATAAATAAATAAATAAATAATAAATAAATAAATAAATAAATAAATAAATAATAAATAAATAAATAAATAAATAAATAAATAAATAAATAAATAAATAAATAAATAAATAAATAAATAAATAAATAAATAAAT